>QANX01002709.1:0-27128 GCA_003254975.1 Ochetophila trinervis | reverse complement strand
AAAAAAAAAAAAAAAAAAAAAAAAAAACCCAAGTAGCAAAGATTTAACCAGATCAGAATCATATAAATGATCCTTAATTTGTTGTGATCCTAAAAAACCATCCCCACCATCTATGCTTAAAATCCAATCTAGGCAAAAAATTATCAACTAGCAAAGATTTAACCAGAGAAACCACATCAGCACCAAACTCTGGCCATGTAACACACAGACTTCCTTTGATGTTCTTCATCTGGCACAAAAAATAAAAATATATGGAAAATGTTTAAAACAAACATTATGCCAAAATCTCAGTCAAATTACGCATTTCATAAGCAAATCAAAGAACAGAGGAAACTTTGGCTGACCTAGGTGAAAGAGGGTTCGATGTCCAACAATGGCTTTCAACAGCTGCACAGTGAAGAGAGAGAGAGAGAGAGAGAAGAGGAAAAGATGGGAACGATTTCCCTGGTGGTGCAAAGGGTGCGAGCTGGTGCCTGCTGGTGCGAAGGGTGCGAACGGTTTCTCTGGTTTCTCGAGTTTCTCTCGGCCTCTGTGAACGCGATTTCAGATGGTGCGAATGGCGGATGCGAAGGGTGCGTCGCAAAATCGGCCTCTGCGAACGGCGGGTCGTGCGACGGGTGGTGCGATTTCGGTTTCTCTGGTTTCTCTCCGTCGATTTCTGCGAGCAAGAAGGTCAGATTTTGTGATTTCAAATGGGAATTTGGGGTTTCTCTCCGCTGATTTCTGCGAGCAAGGAGGTCTACAGTGAGATGGGCGAAGAAGAAGTCAAAGAATTTTGATTTCAGACGAAACACACTGTTTTGCTTATTTTGACCGTGGCACCGCAATTTAGACCGAGCTTTCGGACTCTACCCAGAACTCAACTTCGCCTTCTCCAGCACCTATTTGCTCATCTGTTGGGTGATTTAGGTTTGGTTTGATGTTTTGGTTAGACATTGAAATTGATTGGAATTGATTTTTTCTTTTGGTTCTGTTCTAAGACTTTGTTGTTCTTCTATAGTGATTTTGGTATATTTTGTTTACTTATTGATTGCAGACTCTGTTCGAAGGCATAGGTTACTAATTGATGGTACCATGCATCTCCATCTCTTCCCATTTTATTTGTTTATGTTTTTGAGTTTTTTTTTTTCATATTGTTGTGTTTGTATTTAATTCTAAGTCATTATCTAATTAATGTAATTATGTAAACTCTATAAGAATTTTCTTCTCTGATTTATAATTTTTCTTTTTCTTTCCTTGTCCAAGAAGAGTTGGGAAAGCTTGAAAGAACTAAATATGTCTCAACAATATGAGTTAAGTAGGTATGAGAAATGGTTCTTCATATCCTAATTTTTGAAGATAATAAAAGTTAAATACAATGGATATTGTGGCACATGATGATATGTTTTTGTTGGTGCCTCTAGAGTGCTGCCCTGTATAGAAGCCAAACTAGATGCTTTACAATTTTACTTCCAAATTGCTTCATATATCTTATGGCAGAGGGAGGTGTCATGAAATTTGTTAATGGTGATGCTGGAAAACTTGCTTACAGTCCTCAACACAGATTGCAAGTAAAGCAATCTCTTTTTTGACTTCTTTAATATCAAATTGATGTATGCTTCATTTTCTTTTAAGCATTTGTAGCCATTGTAATGCACCAATTCGCTTTGGGTTGATGTGAAATTCTGTACAGTCCTACATTTGTTGGTATGTCCTAGTATAGTTCTTTAATAAACTTAAGTAATCCAAAGGTTAGTTTCTTATCTAACACTTTTTGACACAATGGGGCAGAGTTATTTCAAATAAAATTAGAGAGTGACTAGACTAGAATAGTATGTAACTAGAGTGCAATTATTATTATAATTATTTTTACTTGATGAAATTTCATCCTGTGCGTTGTACTACTATCTGACTTTAAAACCTTCTCTGCCTCTATGTGGCATTATATTAGCAGAGCATATCTTTTTTTTTTTTTTTTTTAAAAACTCAATGATTGCTTGTGTGTAGATGTGGTTTTGATTTGAGAATTGGGTATTGGATATTGGGCATTGGCTTTGCCTTGTTTGCCGTGGGTATGAATTGGTTTTGATTTGAGAATTGGGTATTGTTATTGGATATTGGGTATTGGCTGTAGTTGTCCAGTATAATGGCCAATCAAAACCTTGTTTGGAGATTGAATTTGAGCACCTTTGGACATTTTGGATAAAATATGTTAACTGCTCCAATGTCATGGAACCATAGGTAAGTTCATTGCTAATGTCATGACAAAATTTGCTCTTTAGCATAGAAATTTTATGTGCCATGTTTTTAGCTTCTATAGTTAATTCCATCAATATTCTAAGTACAATACTTGACCAGATTCAAGCATTAATGTAATCAATTTGAGAAAAAATATACTTTTATGCTAGTTTTGTTATTGCCTTTTGTACTTAGATCCTTATAGTGGTTTATATTTTTTTTTATTCCTCAGTTTAGTCCATTTACAATGGCGAAGGACTTTTGTTAATAGATGGTTTGCTTTTTTTTTTTATTTCTTTTTTTCAATTCTTTATGGTAATATATTGTATGTCAATAAGGCTGGAAAAAGGCAACCTTTGCTAGGAAGAGAATTCACTCATCATTAGAAGGACAAAAATAGCTTCCATGCCCTCTTGTAAGCATCGGTTCTTGACTTCCATTTTTTGTGTTTGAACTCTGTTTATATGATGAGGGTGAGTTTATTGATAACAAGGTTCTCATAAATTTTACTTGGCAATTTTTAAACTTTATTTTGTAAGATCTTTTCGAGATGATGAATTACCGAGGATGAAGATAAAGATATAAATTATTTAAAGGGCATAGGCAACTATCATGCATTTTTTTCCTAGAATATACAATAGTTTTTTGTTGTTGTCACAACTTGCTTAGCATTTGTTGGTCTTTTAATGAATTTTAATGTACAAGATATTGGTTTTAATAAAAAATTATTCTTTTTTTTACTTGCATTTCAAATTTATAATTTTAGATTTGTAAATAATATTTTACTAAAAATCATATTGTGACGGTATGTTGTGACAAAACTGTCACAGATAGTATATTGTAACGGACCGGTTCTTTTTAGTCAAACCATGTCGACGTCACTGATTAAACTAGTAATGAAATAGATCTTCATGCATTATGTTTTTGTGACGCTAAAATTTCAGTCACATTATATTTACTGTGATTGTTTGTTGTCACAAGACTGTAACATATAGGGCTCGTTTGGTACGTTGTATTGTATTTGATTGTATTGTATTGTATTGTGTTGTAATGTATTGTATTGTATTATATAATACACTCATGTATTTTGTGTAAAATTGTATTAAATTGATGTTTGGTACATTTTTGTATTGTATTGGATTATTTTTTTAAAATTAAAAAAATTTAATTAAAGCTTTTAAATTTATATTTTTAACTTTTATAAAAACTTTTAATTTTTAATTTTTTAATTCTAATTTTATTAAAGGTTTTTTTTTATATATATATATATATTTATATTAAAGAAAAATACAATTTTTTTCATATTAACAATTTCATTAATTTTTATTTTTATGCTTACAATATATAAAATATAACAACAATAATAAATACTGGAGGGCCAAAAAAAGGGAATCACACAAACTCAGAATTTGCATGACTTGTATAACTTAATACATACAATTTTTGATGTA
The DNA here is from genome assembly GCA_003254975.1 of Ochetophila trinervis. Classification (NCBI taxonomy): domain Eukaryota; kingdom Viridiplantae; phylum Streptophyta; class Magnoliopsida; order Rosales; family Rhamnaceae; genus Ochetophila; species Ochetophila trinervis. Next base: position 23,460 of record QANX01002709.1, on the reverse strand, counting down.
TTACTAATACATCAAAACTTGTATTAAAACTGTAAATTTGTATTATTTAATACAATACGTTGTATTCACCAAACACAGTATAACTAAATAATACTTCACTATGCTTCTCTATATAGGATACCAAACAAGCCCATAATGTATTGTGACAGACCACTACCTATCACCTAAACCTTACAAGTAGTAACCATTTAAACAGTGATGGCAATGGTCGACGCAAATTTTGTTTTGTGAAACATAAATTTCAGTCGCACTTAACTTACCTTGATAGCTAGTCGTCATTAAATAGTCACTGATGGTTCATTTATGACGGACCACACTTTGTCTCTGAAACTTCACCAGCAAGTCAACTCATATTTGTTACGGAACAATATTTATTATGACCCATGGTTGTTGACACACTACCGTCATAGGTCACTTATATTCTTTTGTACCGAATCTATTGCGACAAGCATTGTGACGGGGTAACATCTGTCACTGAAATGAATCCGTCACATGTATTGTCAATTTTTTTTTTGTTAGTGTGTGTGTGTAATAAATAAATAAATAAATATATATATATATACATATATTATGTACAACTTTGATATGTAGGGAACATTTTCCTATATTAAGGTGTAAACAATGCTTTATATGACAAGGACTAAATAGTTACCATTTTCATTATCTAGAAGTGAAGCGACAATATATTTTAAAGTTTTTTTTTTTTTTTTTTGGTAATAGACAATATATTTTAAAGTAGCCACACCAACACAGTTGACATTATATTTTTTTGGTGAATACATTACCAAAAAGAATATAGTCTCCGAAACCCTTGAAGATCAAATAGGGCTATTTAAAGGAAGCTTTCATGGACTAGCCTGGCCATATTTGGGTTTCAACTTTCAACACAAGTTACATTCCAGTTCCAAACATGGTAATTTGGAATAAAAAAAAATAGAAAGATTGTGAAATGGATATTTGGAATAAAAAATAAATATATCGTTGAACAAACTAAATGAAATGAAATTTGGCACCATTAAAGCATTACCAATGGTTCTTTCCATTAGAGTCTATGTGGCAGAAAAAATAAAAGTCTTTCTGCTTATTTGGAATAATGTCTATTTAAAAGTTATCTCCAAATGTTATGTTCAAAACAAACTAAAATAGATATAAAAGTTAACCAAAATTAATAAAAATAAATATAATTAATGAATTTGACTATCTAACAGACCCTCTAGACAGTTTTTTAGAAGACTATTTAGACAGAGCCATTGGAGAAGATTTTTAAATTAAACTGTTTATTTATCTTACGTGACAATAACTTTTGAGAAATAAAAAAAGTCATTAGAGATGCTCTTAGGCTTATTGGGCATCTGGGTATACTTTTCCCAAAGTAATTTGGGTTTTATTAAAGGGTTAGATACGGTAAGCGAAGCAAATTTAATAACTAAAATGCAAACTTATCAATAAATAAAAAATAAAAAACTAAAAAAAAAAATCTGAAACTAATAATANAAAAACAAAAAACAAAATAAAATCTGAAACTAATAATAATTCTTTAATTACTGCTATATAATTAGCTAACAATGGGAGATGTAATGTTCGAATTCATAATATTAATGCTTGATATCTTAGCAGCAATGCAAAAGCTCGATGAACAATATATAGTTGCTGAAGAATTATGAATTTATTGATATATATATTTTCACCAAAAAAGAGAGAGAGAGAGAGAGAGAATATATATTTATATATGTATATATATATATATATATAGAGAGAGAGAGAGAGATCAAATATAGTTGAATATTAGAACATAAACCGTAAAAATGGGTGGAGGTATGAGCAAATTTTCAATCTGATTCTAAAACTTTTACTCTCACCATATGCTTTTTGGGACCATAAATATAGACAGAAAAATGAAGCAAATTTTTGTATCATTCACATCCACCAACTGTGCGATAATACAAACATGTTTTTCTACAATTCAACTATGTTCTAGCTCCAACTTAATCCGACTCAGCCCCATCATTTTCGAATTCAAAGTTTTATACTTGTCGATCACCAATAGATAGCAGAAGAGAAGACGACAAGATTGGTGAGAGCATATGATTCTAACAACGGAACCACCTTTAAAAATTAAACTATGTATGGTGGCATGCTAAAGATGTCAAACTCTCAATGTTGTTTATGGAAGCCAAGGTCAAGTTCCATTGAACTGTGCTCTTGTGCCTCTCATCGAGACTTTGCAGGACTGCATTCCCGACCAATGAACTTCCATGTTTAAATTCATTGATGGGGATCGCGGTCGAGTAAGGCCTAAAGACAAGAGTCAAAAGAGCAGCTCAACCGGACTTGAGCTTGGTATCTATTTACAACATTGAAGTTTTGACATTTTCAGCAAGCTCCAAACAATGTCCATTCTAATGGTCATTCCATTCTCATAAGCATATGGTCTCACAAATCTTGTTGTCTGCTCTTCATTCATCAATTGCTAACTAACCATCAAATAGAAGTGACTTCAACCCCACATTCCCATTTAATTACCGATATTATTCAATTAATTTCCCAGTAACATTGCTACTACAATAAATTGCTCTGAAATATAGTTGATTAGAACATAAACCGTAAAAATCGGTGGATGTATGAAAGAAAAGTGATGGAAAATAGAAGTCCATCAATTTCATAAAATTAAGAGATGCAAATGGTTAGTATTCCAAAATAAGTTTATATTTATTTTCTTAAATTATGTGCAATATCCAAAAGAGGAAATAATCGTATTTGCCAATATATTGGCTAGAGCTTCAAAAGAATCTACATTAGTAATATCTGATTTTTCAAGAATTAAGAGATTGTCTAGTATTTTTATAAGTAAATAAAGAGTTTAGGGTCTTTAATAATCTTACCCTAAGAAAGAAAAACAAATAAACAAAATAATTAACAGAAAAAACATGGAGAAATTATATAGCATAAAAAAGATAAAAGAACAGAAAGAAACTGTAGAGAAAAAAAAAAGTAGAGAAAGTTAACCATTGATGAATCAAGCTTCTTCGAGATGAGATAAGAGATGATTCACCAAGAACAAAATTACAGTTAATCTTCATTATTCAATAAACAAAGACCAAACAAAATCGCAACCTGATTGATTTAACAAAATCGAGACCATCAAGAACCCATTTAAAGAAGATAGAGACCAAACAAACTTAGTCAATTCTGCACAATACTGATTTCGCGCTTTAAAATTACATGATTTTGAGAGCTCAAAATGATCATAGTAATGGCTTTTATTTATAGCTAAATGACTAATAGGTATGTGTCCTTATTTGTGTAAAACTCTCTTTTTTAGAGTTTGGATGATACTGCTAGTCCTTTTCCGATATGAAGTCTTTAAAATATAGACTCTTGTGGATTGGTTAAAAGAAAAGCGAGTTCAATTTTCTTGTTCAAACCATGATATCCCAATTATCAAGTTGGAAAAAATATATATTACCAAAAAAAAATATATGTTCTGTTTTTTCTTTGCCATCTTACATTTATATTTAAAAGCAATGTTTATCCATATTAAAGTTTTATTACATTATAACTTTTTGATGCAAGATTATTTCAATCGTCCATTATTTTATATATTATTTTTTTTAGAAAAAAAATTTGGCTTATTTGTAGTGGTTCCTTAGAGTTTCCGATTTTTTCAAAATTTGCCGACCCATTATTTTTCGACGATAAATGAGGAACAAAAAAGGCATTCCATTGTCACCATCAAAGTCATTTCATTCTTCTCTCTCATATCCAGGATTGGACTCCCAACGAATATAGATAAATAATTAAATTGAATTGGATTGAAAAAAATAATAATAATAATTTTAATATTCTCACCTGATTTGCTGCAGTTTTAAATTAAATAGCCAGATATAATATTTTGTATTTAATATAGTATCGAATTTGACTATATTTAATTTTTTAAAATATTATATATTTTTTGAAATACATTATGAGATATCATTGAAAATATTAATTTAAATAATTATATTTAAATTATTATTTTATTGTAGAATTTAAAACATAATATTTTTTTTTAATTATCATTCCAATTAGTAATTTAGAAAATTGATGATTTCTCATCATCCAAACAGTTTTGTTGCTCCTTGATTCATTTGGAGTCATTCCTTAAAAACTCAATCTACAGTAACAGATTTAATTACAGTCTCCTTCAATCTACTGTAACTGATTTAATTATAGCCCAGGAGATTGGTTCGTAACTGCAATAGCTTGGACAGTCTGCTTCGGTCATCCTATCCCTTTTGCAAATCTAGTGATTCCAATTCCTACTCCAATAATCTCGATTTCAATTACCATAATCAAATTTTAGGTGCCCATGTTTTTATTACTCCAGCCTCATCGCCGTTTTCTTTGTCAATTTTTTTGCTCCGATCATCAATTTTGTTGCAGTCTTCTTCATGGAAGGCCATGAGGAGGTGCTCTGAGACAAGAAACTCAGTTCGTGCTTGCAGAAACTGTGCTCGTTGGCGACAAACTTTGAACCCACAGAGAAATCTCCATTGATTTTGTCAAAATCATAGCCATCGTTAACCATTATTTTTAGACGTTAAATGAGGGACAAAACAGTCATTCAATTTTCACCATCAAAGACAAAACCCCCCAAATCCCCCTCTTTAATTTTAGAAGTTCTCTCTCACCCTATTGCTTCTTCTTATTTTCTTTCCTTAACTTTCAATGAGCTAAAAAAAAAAAAAAAAAAGGACGACCCATAATATGATGCTTTAATAAAATAAAATAAAATAAATTATTATCTTTAACGAAAAAGAAAAATTGCTTGGGAGGCCAATGGAAGAAAAAATTGCCATGGTCCATTTAAAAGCTTAGACTAGATAGCCACCAAAAAAGTAGCGGAAATCCATCTACACACACAATACCAAAACCCCTGCTCAGAGACACCTTCGTTGAGTTTAGAGCAAGTGAAACATTTTAGTATATTTTTAGTTTTATCTTCCTCAAGACTATGCTTTTTTTCTTTCTCATAATCAATATCAATGGATTTGACCAATATTTTTCAGCCTCGCACCTTACTATTTCCCACTGACAAACTAAACCCAAAACTGCTCTATTTCTGCAACTAGTGTTGGAATTTTTTGCTCCCTAAAGAAAAGTAATTGAAAAATAAAGTAATTCTATTACACCTTGAACATGAATTTCTAGAGAAAATTGAAAAACTCTCAATTCTAAAAAACAAAGCTCTCTCTCTCACTTGAAGCTCTCACAAACTCTCTTAAGTTTCTCACATCCTCTCTGAATTTCTCTAGATTTAATCGTTATAAAATGAGAAATATAAGCCATATATTTATAGTAATGCAAAGTCGGTTGAAAGTATACCAAACCGACTTTGCGACTTGTCTGTCTCCAACTATTGCAGACACAATTGCTTCACTTGAACACTAAGCTTCAAAGGCGGCAACTCAACTTTGGCTTGGACTTTGACTACTGTTGAAATTCTTCGATTCTCCACCTCTAGCAATATTCAAAAATGATGATGGTCAACTGCCATCTGTAATTGTTGTTTCTGCACAGCTTCAAATTCTTCTGCTGCCATCTTTAAGCAAACATAAACACCCAATTATCTTCTAGTGCTTTCTTTAATCTTTGGAACTTTATGGCTCCTCTATTTCAAATCTTTGGATCTATCTTTGAATATTCTTTGGTTTCCCTTCAAGAGGTACACCATCATCTAGGACTACTATGATGCTAGTTTGTAATAGGTTGAGTCACTTCCTGCTCAAAATCCTTTTATTTTTCATCCTAGCAACTGATGCTGACACTAGAACTCGAACACATAAGACAATTTGGGATTTTCATTGTCTTCCATTGTCTGGCTTTATGAATCACTATCTCCCTATTCATTATCCGTACTATTCAACTCCATTTCCCGCATGAAAGAACCTTGCACTGAGCTTATACTCAAGCTCATTAGATATATGTAACAAGTGGCACAAACAATCTTCTTCCCAAAATGAATTTGATAGCTTAGTCATACTGGTCATACTTTTGACCTTGTTCTGTTCATTTTATCTTGAATGCGTGAACCTTATTCTTATGCTTTGTCAACTGCAATAAGAATCAAAATCTTCAGAACTGCAACCTTCTACCAATCTTGTGCATTATCATTGTGCAGAACAACTTAAGAACCCTAAACTTGGTCATTCATCTACACAAATATATCCATAATTCTAAGAAAACTTATTCATCACGATTAGGAAATACATTTTGCCTCTAAATGATTCTATTTCATAGTCATCAGAGTGCACCGGACCATCAAAGATAGTGACTAGGGAGTCAATATCCTCCTTTGATCAATTGTCATTGAGCCTCTACTCCTTGTAAAATTTTTATGTAATTCTTTTTCATGTGACCCTTATGGCCACAATAAAAATACTTCTATAAGGCTCTCTAGTCAGTAAATATGTCCATGATTTAGGTCCTCCCCTTGCCTTGACTACCTCTTTGATGTATTCCTCGATCCTCCAGAATGTAGACTTGTACATCATTATCAATATATGCATCATTTCTCTTAACCTCCTTATTAAATAATGCATGTTTAACAATAGACATAGTGAGCTTAGCATTTGAGACCGAATTACTAAGAGTGACTACCAGCATCTCCTAGTTTTCTGGTAGTGAGCTAAGCAAAAGGAGTGTTTGTTTGTCATCTCCACAGTAGAGAGTTGATTTACCAGGCTTTGGAATTCGCTGGTGTTTTCATCTACAGAAGTTCCAACCTGCAGCTTCAAGTTCATCAATTGCCTCATAAGTAGGGCTTTATTTCTAGTAGTCTTGGCCTGGTACATATCTTTCAGTTTTTTCCAAGCGTATAAGTGTTTGTCTTTTGTGCTACGCGATGGAAAACACTTTGATCGATCCATTTCCTTATCTGACTGATCATTTTTCTATTTAACTTCATCCATGTTGTCTATTTGTTGGGATCAGAGTTCTTTCATTTGGCTTCTACGGATCATATAGATCTTTACAACTAAGAAAATTTTCTATCTGAGGTCTCCACATCTTGTAATTTATAGTAGTAAGCTTGATCGTAACTCTATATGATTCTTCCATTGATGTAATGGCTTGATCTTAAAATTGGACTTGAATTATGCAAAATGAAGTTCAACATTACGTCTGGAACAATAAAAAATGATGAATTTGACTCTTCAAGATCAAAATCCAACTCTCAAAATTAAAGGGGTAAAATTGCAAATTCAAAAACTATAAGAGCATATTTGCAATTTTAGAAAATTGAAATATGAGGTAAATCTATAATTTCAAAAAATTCATAGACTTATCTACAATTTCTAAAATTTCCATGGGCAGTTATGACGTGGTGCTGACATGTCGAACATGTTGTGATGACATGGCATCCAACATGGTCCGTGTGATGTGGCGGATGATGTAGACCTGATGCTGACTTGGTGTCTACATTGCAGCTGGGTCGTCTTCAACCTTCAGAAGGTACGTGCGACGCTTGAAGAAATTGTAGAAACTTCTTTGAGCGCATGGAGGCACGTGCGATGTTAGATTTTGGTCGAGCTATTCAATCTTGTATCATTAATTTATGATTTTGAGAATGCTTTGATAATGATTCAAATAGAATAACAGAGTCAGTTTACGTTTTATTTTTCAGATTACATACCTCACCTCACTCTCTCAACTTCAACTATGGCTCTAATTAGGGGTAGGCTCAGTCAGTTTTGGCTTATTTTTTGGCCAATTTTGTGTCAAACCAAAACTATTAGTTTTTGTTTGGATAACAACTGAAACAGATTGAGCATCATATATACCTGCTGAAAACTGCACCAGCAATGATCGATTAGTTTCGGTTGTCATCGGTTGGTTTAGATCTCAAAAGGGAGAGAATGAAAAAACACAGCCATAAATAAATTCATACAGCCTCAAACATCAAATTCACAGATTTACAAAATCCCAACCAAAAAAACAAAGAAAGAAAAACCAAAAAAAAGCTTCAGATGCCGTTGGTGATGAGGAAATGAAGTGAGAGATGAGAGCAATGGAAGTTGAAGGAGATGAGATGCTGGGATAAGAAGCCGGAGATGCAGAGATGAGAGGTCAAAGACGCAGAGATGGGAGATAGAAATAGATGAAAGGTTTAGTTGAAAGTTGAGAGGAAGATAGAGGAAAAGTCGAAAGAAAAATGGAGGAGGCAAAGGAAGAGAAGTTGTGGCTTGGAGGGAGAAATAATTAGGATTTTTTTCATTTTGAGAGATATGGGGTAATTTGGAAAAATTAAAAATAAATGGCTATGATTAAATCTTGGCAATGACGTGGTGCGCTCTAAAGATGAGAAGATCTGGTTCAATTTTCAGTGTGGTTCGGTGGAGATTTTTACCATAACTGCAAACTAGACAGGACTGATTGATTTCTTTCCAAATAAATTGAATTGAATCGACCTTGATAAAAACATAGAACTGAAGTTGAATCGCCCGGTTTGGTTCTACCAATTTCGTCGAACTGGCTGATTTTTGCCCAGTCCTAGCTCTAATACCACTTATTGGGATTCTCTATCCCTAAAGAGATGTAATTGAGATAAAAATAATTCTATAACATCTTGAACAGAAATTTACAGAGAAAACTAAAAAACTCTCAATTCTAAAAAACAAAGCTCTCTCATTTAAAGCTTTCAAAAAATCTCTAGATTCAATCGATATAAAATGAGAAATACAAGACCCATATTTATAAAGTGTGTTGAAAGTATACAAAATCGACTTTGCAACTTGTTTGTCTCCAACTGTTGTAGACACAATTGCTTCACATGAACGCTAAGCTTCAAAGGTGGTAACTCAACTTTGGCTTGGACTTTTGACTGCTGCTGGAATTTTACAACTAGAAAGAAGCGGAGAGGGATTTAATTTTTTAGGTGGAGGCGATGAATACAATGGCAGCGACGATAAAGATGACGATGAAGAATCTAGAAATGAATTCAGCGACATGTTGAGAAATTTGCTTCCACTAAAGAAGAATAGTATACTTCACACATCAAATTTATACCATAAATTCTAAATTTGTCTAGATACAAAATCTAAAAATTTAGGAATAAAACAATAATATTACAACATTGATTAAGATAAAAATTAATATTAATTACAAACTTAGAAAAGAAAAATAAATAAAATGAAAAACAATAAACTAAGAGTTTATGAAGATAAATATATATGTGTGTGTGTGTGTTAATTAAACGAAAAAGGGTGGAGACCCCACAATTTTTTAAAATAGAAAAATTTCAAACAAAAGAGGACGAAAACAGAACACAAATATTTAATATATAATTTGAATTTGAATTTTTTTTTTAAAACACAGTTATAATACAGTTAATACTTGTCACTTATTTCACTATAACTTCAAATATTGTATTTTATTTCTAACTTTATGATAAATATATAATTTAAAAGGCTAAATATTAAATTTAAAATATTAAAAGTTTATAATTATTTTTGGAGACCAAATATATATATTTTAAAATAATTGGTATATAATGATGATAAATATAACATAAATATAAAAGAAATAACAAAATTTGGGGAGGCCACGGCCCTTTCCTGTCTCCCTTGTATCCACCACTGCAAATAGATCTAGAGAGAGATTCACTATTGCTTTTAAATAAGCAACCAACGAAAAAAGTCCTAGAATTCCTCCACCAATCTTTGGGATAAGCTATAGTGAAATCTTTATAGTTTAATAGGAGTTTTATGACATGAACTTCCTGTTTTAAAGTAATTAATATTTTATCTATAATAAGTAATACTTGTCTATAACTAGTAATATTTTTTTATAATAAGTAATATTATCTATAACAAATAGTTTTAGTGTATTATATGTAATATTTTGTTCATAATAAATAATATTAATTTATAATGAGTAATATTTTCCATAACAAGTAATATTGTCTATAACGAGAAATTTTTGATCCATAATATGTAATATTTGATTCATAATATATAATATTTTTGAAATCTCAAACAAAAATGTTCACTACAGAAATTCTCCCAATCTTTAAGCTTTATGAAACCGTTATATATATAGACACACACACAGCTTTTAACAATAAATATATTTTTATTTTATTAAAATGAACAGTATCACTAAAAGTACATTTTTAGTGAAAATTTTTGAAAATATTGTAATTAAAATTAAACTATCAATGACAAAAGTTTTAGATTTGTCACTAATAATATATTATTAGTAACAATTTTTATTTTAAAAAAATGACGATATCTTGATTTTAAATTTTTATTTATATATATAAATAGAGAGAGTAATGCTACTATCAGGACATCCTAATATAATCTCTATAGGGATTGTCACTATAAATTTGTTTTAGTGACAAAATTAAAAACTGACAGCAATAAAAATAAATTATTCAGTGACGGTTGCTTCAGATTTGTTACTAAAATAAACATTTAGTGACAATCCTGATGGATTTTCTATTAGGATGAACTGATAGTAGCATCTCCATATACATATTATCAAGTCAACTTGATGGTTTTACCATACGGCTTACCTTTTTAAGACATTAGATCGATTCAAAGACTAAGATTTAAAAACTTACATTAGTGATCATCTAGTGCCTACATGGTTTAGTTCGCCCAAATAAACTTTTAGTGTTTTATTGTGGATCCTATTTTATATCATAATGGTAGTCTCGGTTGTTTTTTCAAAGGTGAGCTTCAGTTATCATCAATAGAGGGGTAGAGGTATTAACACCTTTGAGATAATGAAGACAATAAACTTTTTGAGGGAGTGCTTAAGCTGTTAAATTTTCATAGTTATTCTAAAGTTTCAAGCGTACACTGAAAGTCTGAGCCATAAAGGAATGAAAAAGGTTTATGAAGCATGTTGAACACTTGACTAGGAAAGCTCAAACGTCAATTCTGAAGCGTTCTAACACGTGATGAAAGGAAATGAAACACCAACTGTAACCGTTCTTAGCTCAGTTAATTCTCAAGCAATCATGGGAATTAATCATCATTAAAAGCATTCATTAAACAGTTATAAGCTCATAAAAGTACAAGAAAATACTAAAGGTATAAGTAAGAGGTGTGAACTAAAAGATAGGGGGAGAAGAATTATTCTTTAAACTTACAAGTTTATCTTTTTTTTCAAGAGCTAACTTAGGCGTCGAAGTGCCTTTGATAGGTACTACACAGTGCTGTAATCTTTTATTTATTTTTAGGGGAGTTGGAGTAAGGAAAGGTGGTGACAGAAAATTGCAATGACACTTATTAAACTCATATTGAATCAATAATTTAATTTTTCAGCTTTCAATATGATCTAAAAATTAATAATTAAAGATCTGATGTTAAAATTATCAAGTTAATCTAATGTGAACTTGACTGTATATATTTAAATATAAAGAATTTAAAGAATTTTAAGGTTATTAAATTTGTGGACCTACCAATTTAGTAACTAAAATAGTTTGAAGATTCACTTGCAATTAGGAATCTGTCATATATTAAACATGAAAACTAAAATTCTGGAAATTACCTTCCTAAATTATAATGACATGGTTATATGAAAATTTTAAGACTAATATTTCAATTAATGTTTTAAAACTTTTATCATTTGTTGATAGAAGAAAAACTGATGGTTTAAAACTAGAGCGGTAAATAGGCTTGAATAGTTCGTGATCGGTTTGAGATTGGCTTGATTTTGGATCGTTCGAACTCGAGTAGCCATTAAAATGAGCTAATTTTGAACAATAAATGAAGCTCGAGAGCCAATGTTGATTAAGAAATGAAGCTCATGAGTAGCTCATGTTATTTATATATGTTTATAAATAAATTATTTTATTAGTTTAAACATACTAAATACATCTCGTAAGTAAACAATATTTTTTTTTATATTTAACTTTTTAACTTTATAAAAAAATAGAATAAATGAAATTTATTAATAATTTAAAATTAAAAATTAAATAATATTAAAGTTCAATTTTTAAATTTTTTGTTTTTAAATGAGCCGAGTCAAGCCAAACTCATGTTTTTCATAAACAATCCAAGTGAAACTTGAGCAAATTATTAATTTCAAAATTTTATGAGCTTGAGCATTCTTAAAATTACATGAACCAAACTTAAAAGTCATAATACTCCACTCAATTACACCCTAATCTAAAACTAAAATTCTAGTTGAGTGTGTTTAATAAATAAATAAATAAATAATGAGAGGCCGAAGGCATTTTCCTTTTATAAATATATGTCCTACTTACTTACTCAGACATTTTTTTTTTTGGTCAACACTTAGGCATTGAATAGAGAAAATATATTACCAAAAAGAATATAGTCTTTCGGAAACCTGTGAAGAACAAACAGAGTTATTTAGAGGAAGCTTGCATGGACAAGCCGGGCCGATTTGGGTTTCAACTTTCCACACAAGGTACTTTTCAGTTCCAATCATGGATACTTGAAATAAAAAAATAAAAAGATTGGAAAATGGGTCCCAAAATGTGACCTGGAGAAAAAGGCAACTCAAAGCCTTCCCAAATCTTTTGTCCAAATAAAAAAAAAAAAAAAAAATACCAACTCAGTCTGTTCCCTCTCACACACACAAGAAAACATGGGCAATATGCTTAAGCTTGGTTCGAAATTCTAAGGCCGAAGGCATATTGTCCAAAACCCTTTTAACAAATAATTCAGTCAGATGCTTTTGTCATGGCTTTGCATTTGCATGTGCTCCTACAGCTCACAACTCTCAATGCCTGGCCCCCAAAAACAATGTCTCAGACTTTCCAGTTCAAAGTCCTCCAATTGGAGGGACCCTCCTAAATCTCCTTTTTAAAATATTGCATGACTTCTAGGGTAGGATTCTTGGTCCCACACTATATTTTTCTTTTTTTTGGTAAAATGTCCCACACAGTATTGGTTTTCAAATGGAGTACCTGTTTAATAATTTTGATTTTGATTTTTTTTTATTGAACCAGTCCAATATGATCTATTATTATTGTTTTTCTGCTAAGGAATATAACCCATATAAATTGTGGGTAAATGGATCTTCGAATCCCATCTTTCTGATGGATTATTACTTGCTGGTCCCAGAATTGCCCAACCATGTGCCTAATGTTTGTGTTTTAACCCAAAAAAACGTGCCTAATTAATTTTAGTGTATCCAAACCTCAAATGACGGCTGCTCTTTGCACAAGTTCAAGCATCAAGATGTATCCTAACGACCATTTTTTTGTGGTCCATTTCCTTTTGTTGAAATAAAAATATAGCAATAATTGAGATGGGGGTCACCCAATCACCATGATCTAAGTCCTAAAAGGTTATAGCATTTCATTAGGAGAAAAATTTACATACAACAACTATATTATATCACATGCGTGCAGAATTATTAATAATTTCGTACAACTGATTAGTTATGTGGATAATACAAAATTATTATTGAATGTTCCATCATAAATGAGTTCTGAGTAAATTTTTCTTTTCTCACTAAAATTATAATATCTCCATACTATTTTCATTAATATCATTAACATTAATAGTAAATAATTATTCAACTTAAAAATATATATATACTTCTAAAAGTGAGAGTTTCATAATTAATATTTCATCACCAACATTAATGGTAGATTATATTTTGAAAATTTCAGAAAAAAAAAAAAAAAAAAAAAAGAGTTTGATGAATTGAGAATTTAAGAAGATTGTCCTTGATTAGCTTGTGAAAGTAAAAAAGAGGCAGTATGCTAAGTGAACTAGGTATTAATGATTATTTGAATAGACTATCCTAAAACCAATAGTCCAGCAAAGGAAGCCTAAGGAATTGCCATGTCTATATTAGTTTCAGACAAAGACCCCTAGCTACCTACATTCTTTCCATGGGTTTGCTTGGGTCCGTTTCAATAGTTGGGTCATCTTGCAATAACTTTTTGTGGCTGCCCAATTGTTCATTAATGCATTATTCAATAATTACTTGTGAAACTAATTTTTGCGTGTGTTTAATTCTAATCTAAATTAGACTCAAATTGATCTCTAACCATTAGTTTCTGCTTTTCCATCATGTAGTTGTAGTACTTCAATTACCTGTAAAGTCAAAGAGGCCCCTCTCATCCTTACTCTTTCTTATTTCTTACATTTTTTTAGAATATTATATTTTAATTTTGAAAACTATCATTTGTTATCGTTGATGATAAATCACCGGTGGATCTACATGTTAATTGATATTTTAACTGATCACTATTAAATGATTCTTTTATTTATTAAAATATTAATATGAAAAATTAAAATATAATTAAATATTTTTAATTAAAATTTATTACATAATGTTAGGTTTTTTTGTTTTATTTTATTTTTTTCAAAATCACAAGACAAAGGGTGCTTAAATCGATTAATGGAATAGTTCCACTTTATAGCCACTTGGAACTTATTTTTTAGGTGCTTAAATCGAAAAGCAACCTCAAGATTATATTACTTACCAAAAAAAACCTCAAGATTATATTTCTACCAAAAAAAAAAAACCTAAAGATTATATAAAAAAATAAAGTTTGAATGTATTCCCCTTTCTTGAACCCCAAAAACCTTGAACAATTTTTTTAAAACTTTTTTTTTTTTTGCATTTGAAGGTGTATCTCAGTAGTAGAAGCCAGCCGAGCTTTCACGCCTACTAGTATGGAAGTTGAGGTTCGAGTCTTGGTAATTTTATTTGGACTCAAGTGCTCTTCTCTGCTGCTACTGCATGAGAGGGAAGAAGTTTCCAGTGATATGGGCCTTTAGTGTGGACTCTGACTAAGTTGAAAAAACGCCTAAATTTGACCCACTCACTAGATAACTTTTAAACCTATGACTCTGTTACAGTTAAGTTTTTTTTATTCATCAAAAACTTTTTTAAAGCTTTTGTTTTTAGTTCCATAAATAAATGGCGATGAGGGGCTTACTTTTTATCCATTCAAAATTTGCAAAAAAGCCAAACTACATAATTACGCAAAAGATACAGTGGATGGACACCCCCACAGTAATGATAGTGAATCTAACTTGAAGCATAGTTTCATTATTTAGATGATGATGATGAATCTTCTCTCTAACCCAAAGCCTTACATAATACATATTTATATGATTTCTGAAAAGGGTAAAAAAGCCATAAAGTAATGGGACCATTGAAAATCATTCTTTTCATTTGGTTTTCAGCCTAAGTTTCAATTTCAAGTATCATCCTTGGGTAGCAGAAATTACTTGTAGATCAAAAATTGGAAACCTAATGATTCAAAAACCAAACAAACTAAGCTTGTAGCTTTTTTTTTTTCTCTCTCTCTCTCTCTCTCTCTCTAAATTAATAATACATATATAAGCTATTGTTTTGATAAGGAGCATTAGACCCATTTTTAAGAGAATGAGGTTATATTTTTTAAAATTCAACTCATCTAAAAAATATATTTTATAGATCCAACTGAGAATTACCCGCTTTAATAATTATAGAATTATATCTAATTTAGCACTATATAATATTTCTAAGTGATTAAAATCAAACATTAAATAAGAAGAGCGAACACATTTTCCAGGAAACCACAATATTAGGTGGTATTCACTTTTCTTTTTTGCATTTTTTTTTAATAATTAGAATAAAAAATGAAGTGCTGATGATATGGTTGGTGAATATTCAACTATTATGTAAATAGGGATTTAATTAGAATATTATAGTTTTAAGTAATCAAATTGACTAGTATACAATTAAAACCTTGACTTAAATTTAATATTTTAAAATTCAAAGCTTGTATAATGGTCAATAGTGCGTTGTTAATTTGAAGAAGAAGAGAAGTTGATGAATTATACTTGGAAAAATTATTTAAATGACTATGTGACATTTAATACCCCAAAAAAATGATTATGTGACTCCAAGCTCGTCTAAAATTAATTAAAAGTAGTAGTTAATAAAAAGATTGATTGAATGCGCTGATTTTAGAATAATGACAAAGTAACAATTATAATGTCATAAAATCATCAATATTTTTCTTATTTTCCATAAAAAAAATAAAATCGCCGAAATAACCCGTGAAATTATGAAATCAATGGATATTGAATTCCTAACTCAAGTATATGGACATTATCATTATGCCACCGAAAACTTTGTCCAGCCTTATCACCAAAGTATTAACCAAAATCAGAAAAGCTATCTTTTTTTTGGTGAAAAAAAAAAAGAAAAAAAAAAAGCTATTTCCAAATAAATGAGTCATAATTTCCAATGAACAAAGGGCACTTTTTGCCTACCCTTCATTTTCGGCTTGGTGCTCATTCCTTAATAAACAAGTGAAAATGACAAATCTCGATTCCTTTAACTCCTAAAAAATTGGCATACACAACACTCAAGTTATATCCAATTTGATTATTACTTTTTTTTTTATACCAATTAATGAGAAATTTTATGTTTATACAAAAATTAAGATTTTAGCTAGGAAATAAATCTAAACAGATAAATTATCAATCAATATATATTTTTCTTTTTAGGGTGGAGATTTCAAACTCATAAACCAACAACTTTGTCGTTAAAGGATTCCTTAAAAAACTTATAATTGAATCAATGTTCAAAATTTAATTATAATAATAAAATATTTTATGGATAGATTTAGATTATGAAAAGATAATGGTAATAGCTGGTGTGGACTGATAACAAGATTAATTATTAATTATATTTTGATAGGTGTGGAGGTGGATTGGCTTCGGCTGCTATTATCACAAAATTAATGCTAATACCACCAAATATTTATAAAAATAAAATTCCCAAATGAGATCGGGTGAGTATTCAATTGAGAATTCATTTTATTTTGGATGGAACTGGAAACAATGAGCCCCACTCCTCCTATGCAACCTGTTTTGACCATTCCATTAAAGTAGACATTAAATTCCAATCTACAAATTGTTGGATTCAATTGGAGAGATGATTAGAAAGAAGACCAATTTATTATTGTTTGTTGCTGCACGTAACCAAACTTACATCTTGCCGTGTACCACACTCTGAGGACTCAATCAATCGCAGTATTACTATGTTCCGTGAAAAAATCGGACCTTTAAGTATGATGAAAAAATGGAAGGATAGAAAAATGATGAAAAAGAATAGGGATGTAAGAAGTTTTAGTTATTTGGCACCAAGGAAAAACTTGGTATAACAAAAAAACTTGGAATTCACCCAAAAAAAACAAAAACTTGGATAAAAAAATATGTAATTATTGATGATTCTCATTTATAATACAGTTTTAAGTAGTATATTTTTTTTGTAATAGATAATTTTATCAACTAATAATTAAAAGTATGATTTAACAATTACATTAGACTATTCCTAATATGTTATGTAACAATTGAAAATGTTATAATTAGTTAATAAGATAAAATTGTAGTTTTCTTTCCTTCCGTTTTTCATTTCTATATCAAACAAAGGATGAAAATTTACTTTCCATCCATGCCATGTACAATAAGAGGAGGGATAACTTTTCCATTCATCTTTGCATCTTTTCTATTTTCCATCACATCTATCAAGCATCGGCTAAATATTTATGAAAAACAGTGATTTTGCTATTAGATTGTTTCTTTTTTTTTTTTTTTTAATTTAGAGCTTGTTTACAAGGACTGAGTTAAATTTATTTTGTCCAGTGCTTGTTTTTAAAATATTGAACATGGGACTGGAGTTTGCCCGAATGAAACCAAGACTCCATACCTCTCTGGCGGATATTCGGAATTTTCTTATTATTATTTTTTAACTGGATATTTAAATTTAGATATACTCCATTCTAATGTTTTCAACCGTACCCAAAAAAGGGGCCCTAATGGAACAATTGTTTAAGCAATATCTTGTTAAACATAGTGTGGAAGACAAATTCTTAGAGCAAATCCAAAATTTAGAAAATGATAACTATATATTGTAATTTAATATCTATTAAAGACAAAATGGTAATTAGGGTCATTGCCTTCATGCCACGTATAAAAAGAAGGGACAAACATGGAAAGCCTGAAGGACCAATTCATCAAAAAATAAAAATNGGCCTTGCGCTGGGTGTATGAAATCGTTCTCCGACAAATCATGCCAGACGAATCCATTCTTGTAGCTCCTGAATGTTTTTTAAAAAAAAAAAAAAAATCAATTACACAAAATTGAAAACAATAATCGAATTGGAGTGATAGAGAGAGATCACTAAACGCACCGTTTGGAAGACCACGAGCACTTGCAAGCCATGCCTTTGCCTCGAAGCAAGTTTAACCGGTCAATGACATCTGTTTTCAAAAGCGCGATTCACAAAATTAAAATTAAAAAAATAAAATAAAAATTTAAAATAAAAAATTAAAATTTTTAAAAAGAAATGCTCTTATTATTTTCTTTTTATGAATAATGCCATAAATTTTTCTTAAATTCGTGAACAAGGTTTTTTTTTATCATGTGAACCGATAATATATAAATATATATTATTTAATAAATATTTTTGATAAATATTTGAGTATATGTAGTATTATATTTATATTTTCTCTGCATATGGTTCCTCCCTCAGTTTTTTTATTTTTATATTTTGAAAATTTTCTCTTTTAATGGCAAAGACTGAAGGTGGACCAACTCAAATTTATGGAGCTTTCAATACATAGATTGCTTACCTATTTTTTGTTCTTATTTTTTCGTCTGACGATAATGACGGGGTAGGAGTAGGGATAAATAGAATTATTCAAACTATGGATCTACTTGGTCTAAAATTTAGCAAATTCTTCTTCAGCTTCAACTCTCACGTGAAAACTATTTGCTAAAGATTCTATTTTCCAAAGAAAATAAAAATAACAACATCATGAGCTTAAAGATTTTCAGTTATACTACTGCTTGCTTTCTGATTTATTAAAATACCAATTTGGTTAATTTCATGCATTTCAACCATGGAAATTAAATATAGTCTCAGTTTAATCAATGATCATTGATTTTTATTTTATTTTTGTTATTTGATAAATTGAAAAATTGGAAGTTGAAATCACCATAATCATTCTCAATTTGAATGTTCTAAGAGGACAATAATCTGTGATTTATAAGATCACCAAATCGAACTTTTTGCTCTGCCTAATTTTCTGTTCAATACATTTACCAAAAGATAAAATTCTTTTCAATAATTACCAAATTGAATTATTATTATTATTATTTGCAGATAACTAAACCTCCAGTTAGTAGTTACGTTGGAAATTCAAGGTAAAAACCATAAAATCGTCCTTTCACACAAACTTTAGTAAAATCGTAGGTTTTTTTTTTTTGGCTTCTTTGGATGCACAATTTATTACATACTGCAAAACTTTCTTGAGCATTATTGGTGTGCAATAAAAGGTCCTTTACAAGTGCCCCCAATTCTTTTCCCATAATTTTCCTCTTTTTTATTTTTATTTTTTCCCCCTCTCTATGTGTATTGCCCAGTGCCCACGTTGTCAGACTTTTCATTCAATGTCTTATGTCAACTTTATCCTCCGATTGTTAATCGGGAAAATGTCTATCAAAATATAAAATAAAATAAAGTTCAAAAACATTTTATAGATCTCTACCGATCATCAAATACATTCTACGGTCAACAGCCACTTGATTACCAACAGCTGTATATTCTCATTAACATCAGAGAGACAGACGTAATGGACTAAATTATCGGATTATACGATATATACATAAGCATATTTAGGCCTTTAGATTATGCTTATGCTTTTCTTTCTCCGCTTTTTTAAAAAGCTAATTTTTATTGATTTTGATTAATTTTTTTAGAGATTTAAAATATTTTTGAAAAATTATCTAAATATTTTTAAATTAAATTTTAAGTTTTAAAAATTATTTTTGATTTTTCACAAGTTATTTTTTTAAAAATTAATTTTTATTTGCTTTAATTAAAAGTACATTTAAAGATCTAAAATATTATTTAAATATTTTCAAAATCAATTTTTAAACTCTAAGACTTTTTCTAGCTTCTTATAAGCTATTTCGGGACCTTAAAGCTTTACCAGCCTACCAAAAAAAAAAAAAGGACTTGCAAAGTTGCAAATCATAGAGGACAATTTCGTCATTTTAAGTTTTCAAGAATTCTGAAAGAACCAAGGGACCAAAAGAAGCATAGAAACCGAAACCCGAAACCTTCGCCGAGGTCCATTCTGCTCCATAACCATGTGAGTCGCTTTAAAACCCATGTCTCTCTCTCTCTCTGCAACTTCTGTCTTTGTTCTTTTAGTTTTCTATTTTATTTTTCAAATTTTAAATTGGTATTTTATGTTTCCATGAATGAACCAGAACTGTTAAAAACCATTCCAAAAAAGTATAAAATAAAAATATTAAATTAATTTTTTGGGACCAAACCTTGATCATGTATGTATGTATGTATTATTATTATTATTATTTTTTTTTTTTGAGTAAAAACGAAACGCCAACAAACCCCACATCTATTCACCAAAAAAAAAAAAAAACCCCCACATCTTCCAATCACTGTTCCTTTGTTTCCACTTCATCTTCATACCAGAAACCGAAAGCTCTGCAACAACAACAACTACTAAACCCTGTTATTTTTCAGATTGTGTTTTTTTTTCGGTTGAGGTTTTAAATGAGATGGAGCAGAAGAGACCCCCCAAGAACAGGGGGTTCTACGTTAAGATGAAGCTGTTGCATAAACATGGAAGACCACAAGAAAAAAGCTTTTTTTACAGATATTACAAATGGATTCTTTGGCTTTCTTTGACCCTCTATTTCTTCAGCTCCTACCTCATCAGCAACAATCCGCAGAGCAAGTTCACATCTATATCCAAAACCCATGTTTCTAATTCCAAATCCAGCTTCGCCTCTCGTGCCCTCATTGAGTTCAACGATAATGCTACCCAGCTCCAAACTGAACATAAAAACCAAGGTTATTCATTTTCCGACTCTGTTATCATTTTTTGATCGCACTCTGTTTTCTTTTATTTGACCCTTTTTGTTTTTTGTTTATTTTTTTTTTAACAGGGTTATTGAATAATTTGAAGATTTTTGTGTACGATTTGCCACCAAAATACAACACAGATTGGGTGGCAAACGAGCGGTGCAGCAACCATTTGTTCGCTTCGGAGGTGGCCATACATAAAGCCCTGTTGACCAGCGATGCGCGTACCTTTGACCCTTACGAGGCCGACTTCTTCTTCGTCCCAGTCTATGTCTCCTGCAACTTCAGCACCGTCAATGGCTTCCCAGCCATCGGCCACGCTAGGCCTCTTTTGGCCTCCGCGGTCCACCTCATCTCCTCCGAATACCCGTTTTGGAATCGGACCCAAGGCTCCGACCACGTTTTCGTCGCCTCTCACGATTTTGGTGCTTGCTTCCACACAATGGTAACAAACTCAATCCCACTCTTTTTTTTTGAAAGGAAGCATCTTCCTCTGTTTCTCATTTTTGGGTTTTTATTTTTTTTAATTTTTAGGAAGACGTGGCGATTGCAGATGGCGTAGCGGAGTTCTTGAGGAAATCCATCATTTTGCAGACATTCGGTGTGAAATACAAACACCCTTGTCAAGACGTTGAGAATGTCGTAATCCCACCTTACATCTCGCCGGAAAGCGTACGGATGACCCTCGAAAGGTCTCCGGCGAACGGCCGGCGAGACATCTTCGCCTTCTTCAGGGGGAAAATGGAAGTCCACCCGAAAAACGTCAGCGGTCGGTTTTACGGCAGGTAATTAATTATTAATGAACCCCACCTTAATCAATATCATAATCATTTTTTTTTTGCTTCTGCTGAAAAACCCCTCGAGATTTTCCTCTTTTTTAACTTCGTCCTCGTTGGTTTTTCTTCTCTAATTTGTAGGCGGGTACGGACGATGATATGGCGGAGATACAACGGTGACCGGAGGTTTTACCTACAGAGGACTAAGTACGCCGGTTACCAGTCAGAGATCCTGCGGTCCGTCTTCTGTCTCTGTCCGCTTGGGTGGGCCCCGTGGAGCCCTAGGCTAGTAGAATCCGTAGCGTTGGGATGTGTGCCGGTGATCATAGCCGATGGTATCCGGTTGCCCTTTCCCGAAGCCGTGAACTGGCCGGAGATATCCCTGACGGTGGCTGAAAAGGACGTGGGAAAGTTGGGAATGATTCTCGAACACGTGGCAGCGACCAACCTCAGCGCTATACAAAAGAACCTGCGGGACCCAAGAATTAAGCGGGCCCTACTGTTCAACAATCAAGCGGAGGAAGGCGATGCCACGTGGCAGGTGCTATCTGGCCTGGCGCATAAGCTGGATAGGTCCTACAGGAGGAGAACGGCGGTATTGAGCTAATAGGAAGTTGCCAAGTGGGGGTGTTGAATGAAACGGTGTAGCTTTACTATAGAAGCATGCATTATATGGACATATCGTATTGGAGCACAGCTGGATTTCCTTTGGACTTCTATCCTCAGAGGGACAGAATTGTTATAGGGGCTCCCTTGGTTGGGACCCACTTGGGGAGGCAAGAGATTTTAAGATTTTTGGAGACTTTGTGGACATGCGAGGCCCCTGCTGAGATGTCATCGTCTTATTGGTTGCTTTTGCGGTGTCTGCGGCGAATATAATCATAAACTTTCTGTACATGTACATGTGAAAGAGTTATTTTGAGCAAAGACAAAAAATATATAAATAATACAACAACAAAGTGGAGTCCAAGAGCTTGTTCATATAATATTTAAATATAAAAATTTAATAAGCAGTGAATTTTGATGTAGATATATTATATTTTTTCTTGAATTGGCCAATTAGATGGTAATAAAATAGCCGTATGGAGGAAGTTTTCTAGTTTATTATTATTATTATTATGTATGGTTTGTATGTTTTAGAGGGTAATATACTTATTCACCAAAAAAAAGCAAAGGGTAATATACTTTATAGTAATTTGAAAAAAGATTAAAATTTTGGGTATGGGTAAAAGTGGAAGAGAGGAATAGAGGACAGTCAGAGAGTGTTAAACAGAGAGAGAGAGTGTGCAAGCAGAGCTGTGTCAGAAAGGTTTGGCTTTAAACAATAAGTATGAGAGAGAGTGAGTGTGTCAGTTATCACGGATACGGCATCTTAACGCCAGCCGGGCTAAGATACTGGCGTTTTTTCTTTAGCTTTTGTTTTTATTTGAAATGGGAACTGCATTGAGGGCTACTTTTGTAATTTCAAAATATGTTTAGTTTGTTTGTGATTTTTTTTTCCAGAAGAAAAATTATATATCCGAAGCGAATTCATGGCTTAGAAATTATCTAATAATTGGATTAATTTTAGATATTTTTTTAATTTAATAAGAGTCTATATTGGAGGCTTATATAAGTGGAAATTTTTATTACCTCATGCAGTAGCAGAGAAAAGAACACTTGAGTTCATATGAAATTATCAAGACTCGAACTAGAACTCTTGGATTCGCAAATGTGATAGTTCATATGGCTCCTACCACTAAAGCTACACCTTTAACTGTTAGTTAGTTTGTGTATTAATTTGTTAGAATAAATGCATTTTGATAAATT
>QANX01002703.1:0-21306 GCA_003254975.1 Ochetophila trinervis | reverse complement strand
TAACGACGGGTAAATAAATATCGTTTGAACCTTTTCAATTTTCCGCCTAATACATTGTTATTTTCCCCACGTGCCTCTCTCGTGATAGGGGTAGAAAAAAATAAAACATCAATGTTATGATACAAAAAAAAAAACTTCAAAATGATGTCAAATGCCCTTGCCAAATGCACATCACGTTTCAAAATTTAACTGTTGAGCGATGGAAACATCAAAAGGACCAAAGAGTGCTAATTTACCTATAGTTACCTATAGTTAAAGAAATAAAACTGTCCAAACAAATAGATAAAAGCTGTGTATTAAAAGCGCTAAACATTAAAGGACTATCCGTTCGAATTCCTCTTTTTTTTTTTGTTGGTAAAATTTAACATGGCCTGATATATCAGATGCGGTTGGGGTACGTTTACATTCTAAGTCATGATTATATTATATTATAATCGGTAATAACAAATAAAAGCAATGATTATGAGTCTATGACACTGGATATAATCCTTTACCATTTACAAGTTTGTGGACTTGTCCATTATGTAGTTGCTGGGAAATTGCCGATTTGCTTAGAATGGGAATCCAATTGGATGCAGCGGGGGACAACCTTTGGAAAAGCATATTCATGCTGAAGTTCCTAATTAACAGCTCCACCTAATTTTGTTTTTTTATTGTTTTTTTGCATTATTGAGTCAATGCTTTATTGAAAGGGAATATTCCATCAGCCAAACTAAATTAATCAACCACATAATATTATATCCAAACTAAAGTAATGTACCAAATATTTATAATATTGATCACAACTTTCCAAGTCATCCACGATGCATTGACGACTTTCATGCCCCCTTTCAAACGTTTGGCTTGGTAGTGTAATCATTTTGATCTATTGGTCTATATATATATATATATATATATATATATTATGTTAATGATGGGGAAGGAACAAGGTTAATGCCACATCTTAATCTCTAAAAACATTTCTTTCTACCTTCAAGGAATTAGAAGTTATATACAGGAAGTGGAATTAATCATCTTGCTTAAATTCCAAAAAGCATGAGTAGATTATCCCTTCAAATTGTTGCTCTGCAATCATTTCTGCTGGTTTACTTACTAACAAGTGTTGCAGCTGTATCCAATTCTACAGTTGGAAGTCTCAAAACTAAATGCATTGATGGAGAAAGACAAGCACTCCTCAAGTTCAAGGACAATCTTCAAGACTCTGATGATTATTTTTCTTCTTGGGGCGATGAAGAAGAAAAGAAGGATTGCTGCAGTTGGGATGGAATTGAATGTGACAACAGAACTGGTCATGTCATCAAGCTTGATCTTCAAGACAAGATTTATTCTGTGAGAGGTAAGTATATAAGCCCTCCATTGATTGAGTTGCGTTATTTGAATTATTTAGACCTCAGTTCCAACGACTTTAGTGGGAACAACATCTCAAGTTTGATTGGCAATATAGTTTCTCTTCGACACCTTGATCTTTCCACATCTTCTATTGAAGGCACCCTGCCTGAATCTTTTTGGAACAACATGACTTCCCTTTCGCACCTTGATCTTTCTTCCAATTCTTTAAAAGGTCCAATTCCAAAATCTTTAGGGAACATGACTGCCCTTTCATACCTCGATCTTTCCAGTAATGCGTTAGAAGGTTCGATTCCCGAATCTTTTGGCAACAGCATGGTAAGCCTAACATACCTCGATTTTAGCCGAAACGATTTAAATGGTTACATTCCAATAACTTTTGGGAACTTGACTAGTACCCTCACAGAACTTTACCTTGATTATAATAGGTTAGAGGGTTTCATTCCAAACAGTTTAAAGAATATGATTGGCCTTACACACCTTTCCCTTCCCGGTAATAAATTAGAAGGTCCAATTCCTGATGTTTTTGAGAATATGTCTTCCCTTAAAGAGCTTTATCTTGACTACAATAAACTTGAAGGTGAAATTCCGAAATCCATTTGGAACATATGCACTTTAGTTAAGTTGTCCATGAGTTCAAACAATCTTAGTGGAAAACTCCCTGTTGATCTCAATCAATCCTCAACTAGGTGCGGTAATCACTCTTTAACGACATTGGATTTAAGTTTCAACCAAATCACGGGGTTATTTCCTTCTCTTTCATTGTTCTCTTCTTTGGAATACTTGTATCTTTCCTCAAATCAAATAAGTGGGAGCGTTCATCCAAGTGTTGGTCGACTATCACAGCTCCAATATTTGTATCTTTCAGCCAACTCTTTAGAAGGTATCATTTCGGAAGCTCATTTTTCGGAACTCTCCCAACTAAAAATCTTGGATTTATCTTCAAACAGATTGATCTTCAATGTAAGCTCCACTTGGGTCCCTGCTTTTGCATTGGAGCTCATATCACTTAGATCTTGCAAGCTAGGTCCAAAATTCCCAAAATGGCTTCAAAGTCAAGTCTCTTGTAGTTGGCTAGACATTTCAAATGCTGGAATTTCAGATCTAATTCCTAACTGGTTGTTTAGCAATTTTAGTAGCATTAGATTTTTGAATGCTTCTCACAACCATATCAAAGGAAGATTTAAAAATTCTTCACTAAGCTTGGCAAATGTTGCTACAATAGATTTGAGTTCCAATCAATTAGAAGGTGCAATACCAACGTTTTTATTCTACGCCAGTTCACTGCAACTTTCCAGAAACAAATTTTCAAGCCTGAATTTGATGTGCGATGTCACTGGCAATGCAACTTTGAGCTTTTTAGATGCATCGCTGAATGAATTATCTGGGAAGCTTCCAGATTGTTGGTCTTATTTCGATAACTTGGTAGTTGTCAATTTGGCAAATAATAAATGGCTGTCAGGGAAAATTCCCAGCTCCATTGGATCTTTGATTCGTATACGGTCATTGCATTTAACCAACAATAAGATTGCAGGAGAGCTGCCTTTGTCGATGAACAAATGCAAAGAGTTGGTAGTTATGGATGTGGGAGGCAATGAGCTATCAGGACCATTACCAACTTGGATAGGGAAAACACTAACAAATCTTGTTGTCCTCAGCATGAGGGCTAACAGTTTCAATGGAAGCATCCCAACAAGTCTTTGTCGTCTGCCAAATCTTCAACTGTTGGATTTGTCTGCCAACAAAATTGCAGGAAGCATGCCAAATTGTCTCGGCAATTTCAGTGCAATGCGATCTAGCAACACTTCAGAGATTTCTATAGCCATTGAGCATAATTATTATTCCCATATTTATTATTCCCATATGCGGAGTAATTATATAGACACGATAGAATTAATGTGGAAAGGGATTCTCTCCAAATATGGGAATACTTTGAGACTCGTAAAGAGCATAGATCTCTCCAGCAATATGCTAGTCGGGCAAATTCCAGCAAAAATGACAGAGCTCGTTGCACTGGTTTCTCTCAACTTATCGAGTAACAGTTTGAGTGGACAAATCCCTCGAGAGATTGATAACTTAAAATCATTAGATTTTCTTGATTTGTCAAATAACCAGTTGTGGGGTCCAATTCCTCCAACCCTCGCAAAGATTGATCGCCTTGCTGCGCTGGACTTGTCCAACAACAACTTGTCAGGAAAAATTCCAACGAGCACTCAACTCCAAAGCTTCAATGGTGCATACATGGGAAATGTCGGACTCTGTGGAGCTCCACTCGTTAAAAAATGTCCAGGAGAAGAAAAACAAATTATTCCCCCTTCTGCATCTACTTCTGAAGAAGATCAAAAAGAGGAGTTTATAACTCGTGGATTTTATGTGAGTTTGGGGGTTGGATATGTGGTTGGATTTTGGGGAGTTTTTGCCACATTGATCTTCAACAAGTCATGGAGGTTTGCATATTTCAAAGTCCTAAATGATTTTACGGATTGGATTTATGTTAAGGCGGCTGTGCGGAAGGCAAAATTGCTGGGGACACTCCAAGGTTAACAGGGTAAAATACTCTTATCTCTTTCATCGTTGACTATACTCGTTGACATATGTTTTTGCAATCATGCATTAATGTCACATAATCTTTGCTTTAACTTGTCGCGGCATATGTATAATACATCTACCAGGTAAGTGCATCCTCACTTTTTTTTTTTTTACTCTGTAACTCTTTAACATAAAAAAATATATTTTCCACACCGAAAAGTATCTTTTAAAATAGAGTGGAAATTTATATATCTTTATACTTTCATTTTTCTTTTATCTATCAACATTTATTGCTCTATTTATATGTTCTTTCTTTTGTCCGAATTCTTTTTTAAAAATTATAACAGTGGAATGGAAACTTGTAATGCATTAAATTAAAATAAAAAAATAAATTTAGATCTCTACCTTAAACTCATTCTTTATATTAAAAAGTAAAAATAAAAATTCTATTATAGATTTTTTTTCGAGGTTAATTCTTTAAATAAAAAAAATACCAGACAAATAAAAAATTCTTCGAAAATGCTCTTACGCTAATGTTTGATACTTTATAACATTAATAATATAAGTTACTATTAGTATATTCAATAATCAATAGATTTGATGTGACATGATACTCCTCTATTGGTTTTTTTTATAAGTTGATGATGGTATATTTTTCAGGTTAAATTACAAGCTTTTGGCACGTGGAAGTTAGGTATTTGCCAGCTGCAGCTTATGTTTTATACGCTTTTTTCTCTCTAGTACGATAGATGAGAATTATAATGTTTAATTGTTTCAATGATTTTCTTTCCCTATGTAATGTTGTTTCTAAAGTATACGAGAAGTTCTTATAATATGGTCTGTTTGTACTATCGTTTCATATTTTCATATTATAGCTGGAATTTTTGAGGATTTCTTATAATATGGGGAAGAAGAGAAAGCTGGAAATTTTTATTACCCTGTTTTTGTTGTTTCACTTTCATGGTGTCTCTGAAACCATAATGGAGTCCATTGAACGGAGGTAATGAAAAGGGTATGGTGTGTGTTGTTGAACACTAAATTTAATTACTGAATCTACTAAAATTATTGTAGTGGCAAGTCCATGTTGAATCTACAAAGACTGTATTGAATTCCAATTTAAATTCTATCATAGTAAAATACTGAACTAAAATTATAAAAATAGAGGATTTTATTTGCTTGAAAAATAATCAAAAGTAAATCAAAACAAGTAAATATTGAAAATAAATCAATGAGAAAAACTCTTGGAATTAAAATAATTCATAAGACTAGTAGACAATTGATCATAAACATAAAAATTTCAATTTTTTCATTCAGTTTGACATAGATAATTGACACGGCCTAATTATTTTATATTTCTCACTAAAATAAACTAATCTAGATATTATCATGAATTAGTTATAAATTCTGAAATTAAATTTAGAATCATTGTGACCTGAAATTATCTCAGAAAATAATCAAAAACAAAAAAAAAAACAAAATAAAGACAAACTCTACAAACGTTACAATGTTTAATCTAATTTTTGTTTTGTATAGACAATAAACAGAAACTTATATCATAACCATTGAGAATTCAATACGATTTTTAATCTAATTTTTGTTTTCTATTTGCTACTAATGATTAAAAATCCAATACAATTGAGAATTCAATTTAGTAATAATCCAATCTCATATAAAAATAATGGTACCAAATTATAATTATGAAAAATTGAAAATATAAACAATAAATACAAAATAACATAAACTAAATGATTAAATTTGATTGAAATAAAAACAAGTCTCACAATTGCATAACTAGTTTAAAATTATTCATACCCAAGAAGAGAAGTTTAGAAGCACATACTTGAGAGAAAAATTCAATTTTGATGCTAAAGTTCTTCTAAAAGTCGGTTCTTCCCTTTATAACAATTAGAAGACCTATTTATACTGAAACCTATAGCTAAAACTGATAAAAACGCTCATAAATGACTTGGAATTGTGTCTGCCCAGGTGCCTAGTACCACGCCTGGTACTGCGCTTGAGCTTTTCGGCTTTTTGGCCGCAAATAGCCGCTTGAACCTACACACTAGTCAGCTGGCCAGGAGCCTGGTATAGGGCTTGGTGCTTTTCTACCAAATTTTGTTTATTTACGATTTTGCCATTTCTTCTTCACTTTTTATCTCTTAAATTCAAATCTACCTAAAATATAGAAAAATACAAATTAATCCATTTTAAGTGAATAAAACATGCTTAAATCAAGTATTAAAGTACATAAAAGATATACATACATTGTATACCATCATAGTATGATGAAAGGGGTCTGGAGAGAAAGAAACAAAAGTAGCGGAGGACGAGGGAGGAGGCATGGAAATCTTATTCATTGGGCTACCTGTTGGGCTGGTTCGAATCCTAGACTTATTTTAATTTTTTAAAATGTTTAAATCAAATCATAAACAACATCAAATTAACAAAAAAAGAATTAATTATTTAAATTATATATATAATTATGTATAACAATTATTGGTCTGAATTCTAGAAATTGTTATATAATCAAATAGTTTATCTATTTAATATGTATATAAGATCAAATATATTATATTTGAAAGATAAAACTTATAATTTTTTTATTAAAATTTAAACTTATGATATATTTTGAGCTCATAAAAATATCATAATATTAATTTTTATTTTTATTATATATAATATATTGTAAGGAAAAAAAATATTTTTAAACTAAACTTTGGCTAAAAATTTGGGCTTAAACCTGAAGTCCGAGCATGATACACTTAATTATAGACGGCGATTCCTAGCATGCCACGTGGTATGTTTAATTGCATTAGCGACGTGCCTATGCTGGAACCGTTGTTTATAATTAAGTGTATAGACGACGGTTTCTAGTAATAACCGTCGTTTTTAACGTGCCCGTGGCCTCCACCAAGATTTAGCAATGTTAAAAACGATGGTTTGGTCCTTCGTATAAAACTTTATAACGTTGGTTTTTAACCGTCGTATTAGTTTGTGACTATATACAATGCCTGTTTATACGACGGTTTACATCCATCGTATAAAACACTTAAAATGTCAGTTTTTACTTAACGTTTTTTACCCTCTTTTTTAGTGGTGATATTGTGTTTTTGCAATACTATATGGAATCAAGTATTGGAATATAAGAAAATTGTTTCAACTATAGAAATTGTGTAAGATTTAAATCTGGATGTCTTAAATTTCTATGGATCTTTATTGTATATTAATTAAGTTCAAAGTTTCAATTGTGATCTTATAGTTATCTAATATTCTGCATCATTTAGCATCCAATCTTACTTAGTTAATTTGTTTGGAGATTTTTCTGGTATATGCATGTTGGATTCCAAATTTTTGGTTTATTTTAACATAGATTCAAAGGTAAGTTTTTAAAGAAAGACAAAAATGGGAGACTGAAATAACCTTTTATTTGTATTATTTCTTCTATCTTCTTCACGCAGACTTCATTTGTTGTAACTATTCAAAATTTGTTAGGAACTATCAGAATTGTAATAAATAAACTAAAGTAATTGAAATGGCCTTTTTCCCTTTCCAATGTTTGTTTCATTTACAATTGAATTTTTCTTAAACAATTGTAGAAATTAGATTCAGTTCATCAAGTTTGCATTTTTCCCTAATTGAAATGGAATGAGTCATGGACATTATTTTTTTTTTATTTAACAAAAAAAATCGGTGCCTTTCACATAAGGACTTGGATCCCATATATGTATTTTTGTTTTCTCAAAATTTGTTTGCTTTAGCATAAGGAATTAGATCTCATATGTATTTTGTTTGAAATTTTTTTCTTTAATAGAAATAGTGTGATATCTTTAAATATATGTATTTTCTAATTTCTTTTTTTCATTTCTTTTTATTTCTTTGTTAACAATCAATCTACTATGAGTTATATTTACCAGGAAAAAAAGAACTTAAAAAGACCATAAATTGATGAGTGATTGTTTTCTTTTACCATTTTTATCCCTCACACTACATTATTCTTTGTAACATTTTTCTATGTTCATTATTAATTAGTAAACAACTAACTATTGATACAGAAAACTTATATATATAAACCATTTCTGAAAAAAAAAATTAAAAAAAATAAAAGTGTTACCAAACGCAAATCTGTTTTTATTTTTTTGTATTATTTTTTTAAACAAATATGTACTTACTTGTAAATTGGTCTATGCACAAGCAAAAATAAGCGTCTATAGCTAGGAAATTGCTGATTTGGTGCAGAGACCATATACATGTTTCTGGACTTCTTTATTATGTGGTTGCTGAGAAGTTGCTGATTTAGACCAGACCATTTATTTGTTTCTGGACTTTTCTATCTGTAAAATTGCTGATTTAATTAGAAAGTTTGCGTTGATGACTTTCTGACCAAGAAATGCTCATATTTTGGGGAACTCTTTCGTACCCCTTTAATCACCAAAAAATGGTGATAAATCTGTCTTAACAAAAAAAAAAAATTATGCACCTAACGGTTTAGTCCAGTGGTAGGAGTCCGGCGAACAATCATATCTGCTAGTTCAGAAGTTATAGTTCGATCTTTGGTAGTCCTATTTGGACTCAGATATTCTTCTCCGCTGCTACTGTATGAAGGAGAAATAGATTTTAGTGACATAGACTCCCATTACAGAATTCTACTAAATTAGAAAGACATATAAATCGCTCAGTTCATTAAATACTGGATGACTCCTTTACCGATATATACTTTTTTATTTATAAAAAAAAATCTGTTTAATTACCAATTAAAATAAAACAAAATAAATAATATATGATAATATATTTATATGTATTATACATAAATATTATCTCTTTAATACCGTTCGAAATATTTTTGTTCAGAAGTAATTATTGTACAGGCTTTATTCTTTTGAAATTCTGCACTGACATGACTATGATATTTGCTTTGGACGACAAAAACTTAGTCTTCCCTCATTTACCAAAAAAATAGAAAAGTCAATAATATCAGAAACCAAGACTTCTTGGCCTTGGGCAAATTTTGTCCCCTACAAATACTTTTTTGAGTCTTCCATGCGCCAACTTTAAAGGATTAGGTTCATGTCGCATCTCAATCGCTCAGACACTAAATGTCTACCATTTAATTGTCAGGAAAAAAGAAGAAGATAATTTTTTTTTTAATTCTTCCTTTTAATTAATTAACAGAAAGTTTTGATATGCACTTCACATCTATTTCTTTGAAGTTTTCAAATTCCTAAAATGATAATGACTTGATTAACCAGTATCACAGCCTATTAGATTTCTAAATTTCAATCATATTTTTAAAATAAAGTTATTTTAAATTTTAATTAACCATATAGTTTCCACTCTAAACCGAAAATCAAAACAGAGAAGATATACCCTGAAAATCTTGAACTTGTGACAACAATGACACCTTTATAATACCACACGCTCATAAAAAGGAATTACAAAGAAAATTAACGTTTGGTTAACAAAATTACTGAAGCATGATTAAGAATGACTTTTGTTCTTAAATTTTTTATTTTTTTATTTTTTGCAATAAGAATGACTAGTGCAGGCGTCAATCATATTATACTCAGAATGGGACAGCCTTTGGAAAAGCATATTCCTGCTGAATTTCTTGTTATTATTATTTTTTGGCAGCGTTATTGATGGGGTGGAAAATACTAACTTTGCTTTACAACCAATACTTAGTGGAAAACTCCCTGTTGAGCTCAATCAATCCTCAACTAGGTGCGGTAATCACTCTTTAACGACATTGGCTTTGAGTGACAACCGAATCATGGGCTTATTTCCTTCCCTTTCGTTGTTTTCTTCTTCGGAATACTTGGATCTTTCCTCAAATCAAATAAGTGGGAGTGTACATCCAAGTGTTGGTAGCCTATCACAGCTCCGCATTCTACATATTTCAAATAATTTTTTGGAAGGTATCATCTCTGAAGCTCATTTTTCAGAACTCTCCCGACTAGAAAGCTTGGATTTATCTTCAAACAGATTGATCTTCAATGTAAGCTCCAGTTGGGTCCCTGTTTTCAGATTGCAGACCATATTCCTTAGTTCTTGCAAGTTGGGTCCGAAATTTCCAAAATGGCTTCAGTCTCAAGCCGGTTATTCTTGGCTTGACATTTCTAATGCTGGAATTTCAGATCCAATTCCCAACTGGTTTTGGAACATATCTAATACTAAAACATTTATCGTGAATGCTTCTAACAACCAAATCACAGGAAAAATTGAAAATTCTTCAATTTACTGGGAAGCTTCTCCTCAAATAGATTTGAGCTCCAATCAATTAGAAGGTGCAATACCAATGTTTTTATTCCAAGCCAAATCACTGTTCCTTTACAAAAACAAATTTTCAAGCCTGAATTTGTTGTGCGATGTCACTGGCAATGCAAGTTTGAGCTTTTTAGATGCATCGCAGAATCAATTATCTGGGAAGCTTCCCGATTGTTGGTCGCATTTCAAAAACTTGGAAGTTGTCAATTTGGCAAACAATAAAGCGTTATCAGGGAAAATTCCTAGCTCCTTTGGATCTTTAACAGGTATCCGATTATTGCTTTTAACCAACAATAAGTTTACAGGAGAACTACCTTTGATGATGAATAAATGCAAAGAGCTAGTAGTTATGGATGTGGGAGGCAATGAGCTATCAGGACCAATACCGACTTGGATAGGGGAAACACTAGGAAATCTTGTTGTCCTCAGCGTGAGAGCTAACAAATTCAATGGAAGCATCCCAACAAGTCTTTGTCATCTGCCAAATCTTCAACTGTTGGATTTGTCTGCCAACAAAATTGCAGGAAGCACTCCAAATTGTCTCGGCAATATCAGTGCAATGCGATCTAGCAACACTTCGGATATTTCTACAGTCATTGACCAAGTTTATCCCGAGTTTAGTTCTGTTCCACAAACCAATGTGTTGGTTTTTGATAACTGTTGAAATAGGTGATATGCATTTCTAGAAGATTATAGAAATTCTTTAAAGAAATAGATTTCTAGAATTATCTATAAAAACATAGAGACTAGTATCTAGAAAATAAAATAGAAAAATCTAGAAAAATGTAGTCAAGAACCATACTAGAAGAATCTAGAAAAATGTAGTCTAGCATCATGCTAGAAGAATCTAGAAAATTCAAAGATGTGTATAAATAGGAAGCCTAGCTTCCATATGTAATAACAAGAAATAACAATTACAAAAAAGCAATAAGCCTTTGTTATTCANAAGAACAATTACAAAAAGCAATAAGCCTTTGCTATTCAATCTATCTACTAGTGTCCCATATTTCTTTTTTTCAATTAAACCAATTATCAATTGTTCCTCCTATTCATCAATCAAACCAAGAATATCCATCTATTCAACCATCAAAAACTAACAGTGGTATCAGAGCCTACGTTCTTTCATCAATTGGGCGTAGTTATTTTCATATATCATGGCCGACAATTTCCGCTCAACAATCCCAGTTCCAATTTTCTATGGAGAAAACTATGATTTTTGGTCTATCAAAATGACCACATATTTTAAATCTCAAAAATTGTGGGGTATTGTTAGTGAGAGCTATACTATCCCTACTGACATTACCACTCTAAACAATACTCAAAAGAATGAGCTTGAAGATAATCAACAAAAAGATTCTCAAGCATTGTTCGTGTTTAAACAAGCTATGGCATACGAAATTTTTCCAAGAATTATGGGAGCTACCAGTGCTAAGGAAGCATGAGATACACTACAGGAGGAGTTTCAAGGCAATGTAAAGGTACGTACCATCAAACTACAGACTCTAAGAAGAAATTTTGAAAATTTAAAAATGAAAGACAATGAGACTGCTAAAGATTACTATTCAAGGATAAAGGAAGTAGTAAATCAAATGAGAGCCTATGGAGAAAACATCTCCGAAAAGAAGGTGGTTGAAAAAATTTTAATAAGCTGCACGAAAAAATATGATGCAATTATTACTGCTATTGAAAAATCTAAAGATATAGAAAAGTTAACATCAACAGAACTAATAGGCTTTCTAGAAGCATATGAAAAAAGACTGAGTAGGCGAGTTGAAGATACAACAGAGAATGCCTTTCAATCTAAAATAAATATGCAATCTCAAAAATCTAAAAAAGAACAAAAGAATTTTCAAGAAAATTCTAGAAATAAACAGTCAAATAAAAATAGCAAATATCCTCCTTGTGCAATTTGCAAAAGAAAAAGTCATTTGGAAAAAGACTGTTGGTTTAAAGGAAAACCACAGTGTAGAGTCTGTAGAAAGTTTGGGCACGTAGAAAAGGATTGTCGCTCAAAGGAGACTCATCAAGCTAATTTTACTGAAAATAAGAATGTAGAAAATCATCTTTTCTACTTCTGTCAAGGCGAAGATAAAAAAGATACTTGGTATTTAGATAGTGGTTGTAGTAACCACATGACAAAAGATGAAAGTATTTTATGTAGCCTAAATAAAACTCATACAAAAGTAAAAATAGGAAATGGAGAATACATTGAGGCTACAGGAAAAGGCACTATTGCCATAGAGACGAAAAATGGTAAACGGTACATAACTGATGTACTGTTAGTTCCTTCCATATATCAAAACCTACTGAGTGTAAGACAAATGATGGAGAAAAGATACTCTCTTTGCTTTGAAGGAGACTCATGTACAATCTATGACAAGAAAAATAAAACTATGGAGATAACAAAGATCAAGATGAGAGGAAACATATCATTTCCAATAGAATGGAGATATGCCAACGAAGCAGCAATGAAAGCGCAAGTAGACAGCTCATGGATTTGGCACAAAAGATTTGGTCACTTCCATTTCCATGGTCTGAAGATTCTTCATCAGAAAAATATAATGCACGACTTACCAACTATTGAGGAGATCAACGGTACCTGTGAAGCATGTCTACAAGGCAAGCAGCATCGACAACCTTTTCCAACAGACAGAGCATGGAGAGCAAATGAGCCACTAGAGCTAATCCACACCGATGTCTGCAGACCGATGCGAACTCCATCACTGGATCAAAACAGGTACTTCATCCTCTTCATTGATGACTACACTCGAATGACTTGGGTTTATTTTCTTCATGAAAAATCACAAGTCTTCGAGATTTTCAAAAAATTCAAAAATTTAGTCGAAAAACAAAGTGTCTATTATATAAAGACTATTCGGAGTGATCGTGGAAAAGAATACACATCCAAAGAGTTTAACAAATTCTGCGAAGACGAAGGAGTGGAGCATCAACTTACAGTTGGATATGCTCCAGAACAAAATGGAGTATCCGAAAGGAAAAACATAACAGTCATGGAAATGGCTCAAACTATGCTAATGGAAAAGGGCCTTCCGAAAAAATTATGAGCAGAGGCAATATACACAACAGTATATCTTCTCAACAGGTGTCCAACTAAAGCAGTAAAAGACAAGACGCCAATTGAAGCTTGGAGTAGACGAAAACCATCAGCAAAACATTTAAAGGTTTTCGGATGCATTTGTTATGCTCATATTCCAAAAGAAAAGAGAAGCAAATTGGATGAAAAGACAGAAAATGGAATATTTATCGGCTATAGTGCTCAATCAAAAGGCTACCGTATCTATAGCTTGAAGACTAATAAGATACTCATTAGTCGAGATGTGGAGTTTGACGAAGATGCATCATACAATTGGAAAACTAAAGAGATCGAAGGAAAGACAATTAATGTACCTGAAATACAACAAAGAGAAGAGGAGACAGACCCAGATCAAGGATCTCCAACTCAAGAACAACAGCCGATGGAGCAAGTCGAATCATAGCCAGAATCAACACCGAGAAAAACTAGATCTTTAATCGAGATATTTGAATCTTGCAATTTGGCAATCATTGAACCCGAAAGTTTTGAAGAAGCTTCAAAGCAAGAAGAATGGGTCAATGTTACGGAGCAAGATTGGAGTAACAGAAATGCACATCAAGGAGGAGTGTTGAAATAGGTGATATGCATTTCTAGAAGATTATAGAAATTCCTTAAAGAAATAGATTTCTAGAATTATCTAGAATAACATAGAGACTAGTATCTAGAAAATAAAATAGAAAAATGTAGTCAAGAACCATGCTAGAAGAATCTAGAAAAATGTAGTCTAGCATCATGCTAGAAGAATCTAGAAAACTCAAAGATGTGTATAAATAGGAAGCCTAACTTCCATATGTAATAACAAGAAAGAACAATTACAAAAAGCAATAAGCCTTTGCTATTCAATCTATCTACTAGTGTCCCATATTTCTTTTTTTCAATTAAATCAATTATCAATTGTTCCTCCTATTCATCAATCAAACCAAGAATATCCATCTATTCAACCATCAAAAACTAACAATAACGATGATAGAGAGAAAATTATGTATACAGGCAAGATAGAATTGATATGGAAAGGGACTCTCTCTGAATATAGCAATACTTTGAGACTCGTAAAGAGCATAGATCTCTCAAGCAATATGCTAGTCGGGCAAATTCCAGCAGAAATCACAGACCTCGTTGCATTGGTCTCTTTCAACTTATCGACAAACAATTTGAGTGGACAAATCCCTCGAGATATTGGTAACTTGAAATCATTAGATTCTCTTGATTTGTCAAATAACCAGTTTTCGGGTCGAATTCCTCCAAGCCTGGCTTCGATTGATCGGCTTGGCGTGCTGGACTTGTCGAGCAACAACTTGTCTGGAGAAATTCCAACGAGCACTCAGCTCCAAAGCTTCGATGCGGATGCAAACATGGGGAATGTAGGACTCTGTGGAGCTCCACTCCCTAAAAAATGTCCAAGAACACCAGTTAGCCCCCCTTCTATATCTACTACTGAAGAAGATCCAGAAGACGAGTTTATAACTCGTGGATTTTATGTGAGTCTGGGGGTTGGATATGCGGTTGGATTTTGGGGAGTTTTGGCCACATTGATCTTCAACAAGTCATGGAGGTTTGCATATTTCAAACTCTTAAATGATTTCACGGATTGGATTTATGTTAAGGTAGCAGTGCGCAAGGCAAAATTGCTGAGGACATTCCAAGGTTAACAAAGGTAAAATACTTTTCTCTTTCTTCCTTGAGCACACACATGAATATATGTACTTGCAACCATGCATTAATGTCATATAATCTTTCATTTAATTTGTCATACAATATGAATAATAATCTACCAGACATGTGCACCCTCACTCTGTTTGTTTTTTATTTCTTTTAATACACTCTGTAACTTTTTAAAATAAAAAATATATTTTCTGTATCTTTTAAAATAGAAAGTAACAATTTATATATTTTTATACTTTTTTATTTTTTTTATCTATCAAAATTTATTGCTTTATTTATATTTTCTCTTTTTTTTGTCCAAATTTTATTTTAAATTTTATAACAGTAGTATGAAAACTTGTAATGCATTACATTAAATAATATAATATTAAAATTAAAATAAATTTAGCTCTCTACATTTCAAAAAAATCAAACTAATTCTTTATGTTAAAAAGTAGACATAAAAAGCACATTGTAGCCCCATAAAAGAAAAGGTCCTTGGGAACGTTCTTATACTGATGTTTGATTATGAGACTTTAAAACATTAATAGTATAACTTTCTGTTAGCATATTCAATAATTAATAGATTTGATGTTACATGATACTCCTCTATCGGCTAGAAGTTGATGATGCTATAATTTTTCAGGTTACTTACAAGCTTTTGGCACGTGGAATTTAGGTATTTGCCAACTGCTGCTTCTGTTTTATATGCTCTGTCTCTCTAATACTATATAGATGGGAGTTATAATGTTTGATTTTGTCAATGATTTTCTTTCTCTATGTAATATTGTTTCTAAAGTATATGAGGATTTCTTATAATGTGGTCTATTTGTACTATCCTTTCATATTTTCATATTCATAGATTAATTGCTTGGTTTGACATGGTAATGAAAATTATGATTATGCAATTTTATCTTTATTAATTTCATCAATTCATTTGCACATTTTTTTTTACTTTTTGTAATCAGTAAGTTTTATAAGATCTTGCTTGAATGTTAATCAAAAGAGTCTTATATGTGAGTTAAAATTAAAGGATAAATGGGTTTCTCCTGTATTGTTTAGGCATGTTTGATGCATTAGATTTTATTAATTTGTATTGTATCAGTTTGTAATATATTATTACTACAGCGTTTGGTGAAGAACTGTACAATAACGGATATTATATGTATTTTTTTTATTATTATTATATTAAATAAACTATCAGAAATTATAGTATATAATAAATATATAATATTTAACCAATACTCTATTTTAAATTTGTTGTACAAAAAATTAACAACAAATAATATTATCCATAATATATGAAATTGAGCTTCTATTAATATTATTTATGATAATATTACATTATTAAACTTATATAATATTGATGTTTCAAAAAAATTATTTAATATTAAGAAAATTATGAAAAAAATTACATTGAAAATAAAAATTAGTTTCTACTTTCTATGTGACATTATAACATACTCTAACCATGCCTCATAATTAAGTTAAGCACAATTAAGATCGCTATTATTCATCTATATATTTACGGAAATTTTAAAATATAAATTAAATGGATTCATGTCTGAAACCATGAATGATAATTATTCTTAAGCTAAGAAAAGCACAAAAACATGTTCAACTAATTTTATCAAAACAAATGACAAATCCTAAAAATCAGATTTCAACAGTTAATATACTTCAATCAAACAAGAAGTACGGACAATATATAAATTATCCATACCTAAATTTTTTATCCAAAGTAATAGACACGCTATAACTTGCAAAATTTCACAAGTTCATTTATCCCCTTAGCTACAATATTTAAAAAATTAGTTTAATTTATGTTCCCGTTGTAAAATTTCAGCAATCAATTATAGAATACAAGTCCAATTTAAGTGAAATAAAATTATACACCCTCCTTAACGAGTCTAGATTATACGTAATAAAAATCACGTTAAATTAAGAATCATAAATATGTCAAAAAAGTCGTTAAACACATGTTGTCTACAAGAATACACTCGCGGTTGACTTTTCTTTTTCTTTTTTTACTTAAAACAATAGAGTTTGGAAAAATGTAATTAAATAAATAAAAATTTCAAATTCAATGATATTTATGTCAAAATAACAATATGGAAGTCTAGTTTTCAAGGAAAAAAAATACGCTTAGAAACAATTGAACAAATTTATAAAATCGAAATAATAAATTTTCAAATTCGATCCATGGAAAAATTATTTAAGAAAAATCAGATTTCATGGAAAGTATAGTTTCTAGAATCAGATTTAGAATTGTAACTAATTTGAAAAATCAGATTCACAGACATCACAGTAAAATCATATTTGAAAAATCATAACTAATTTTAGAAAAATTATGTTGACCTCATTCAAATTGGAGAATTTTCATGAAAAGTATAGTTTCTAGAATAAATCAGGTTTTAAAAAAAAAAATAAGATTTGAAAGTAGAAAAACAGATACTATACAGGCAAGACAAAAAACACTTTGTAACAAATTTAATCGAAACCATAGAAATCATCTTATACGATATCATAAAAGATCATATTCTATCCTATAACATATTAAGAATCATTTTCATTAAGCCATACATCATAAACAATACAACATAGCTTAACATAAGATATCATCGAGAATAACATAGATTAATAAAATACACACCTAACTGCACTATATGATGTGGGCATCGAGCGCTCTTCTAGCATGGATGTTCGTGGTGAAGACATTGTGCTGCCAAGTGGACCAGTGACGCGTTCTCGAGCTAAGAAGATCAAAGCGGGAATGCTTGGACTTGTGAAGAGAATAATTGATGAAGATCGATTTAAGTATCCACATGATCCAAACACTTTTATGAGGCATAATGATAATTTAAGCATGATGTCTAAGCAAGGAATGAAGGTGGTAATGCTGCTCGGGAGTTGCAAAGACGAAACGACATAATTTTAGCCATTTTCGGATTTCAATGGCAGTTTCGTAATTTAGCTATTTTCGGATTATAATGGCAGTTTCGTAATTATTGCTATTTCCAGATTATAATGGCAGTTTTGTAATATTTGATATTTTCGTATTTTATTTAATTAGGGTTAGTTTTCAGCCTTAGGATTACTTTCCTAATTATTTTATGGTCTAGATTGATTCTTAACCTAACCCTAGTCTCTATATAAAGGGGGGTTACTAGCTTGTAAGAGACAACTTTAATTATTGATTATATAGAATCTATTCTTATTTTCAACAAGACTTGTGTGTTCGAAGTGAGGATAGTTCTTCTTCTACTTGTTGCATTTGGGAATTGATCTTCTTATCAAAGGTATTTACTTTGTGGCGAATTTCAATTTCATTATTTGCCTTCTAATTAGTGTTGCTAGATACAATTGTTATCTAGAGGTGCTATATGGCGGGTTTTTACTTAGGGTTTGTTCCATATCATCTTGTGTGTTGGGATTACAGTTTCTTTAAGCTTGGAGTTCCGCATCACTATAGTACTAGAAAAATTACAAGGATAATCTTCTTCTAGCAATCAAGATCCTATTGATTTTAAAACATGATGCATTTCATTAGATTATAAAAACAATTTTGTGAATAAAAAAGTTTAAGTAAAATGCAACCTATTTTCTAATAATTTTATTGGATTCTTATGAATTTTATATAAAATACATACAGTTTTATAACAATCCATGAAATTTTAAAAATTTATAATTTCATTCAAATCCATTAAATTCTAAATTGAATATACTTTTGTTATATTTTAAAAGAGTTTATGGATATTCAATTGAGAGTTTAGAGGAGTATATATAAGTCAATAAGTATTCAATTTATATTTTAATGGATTGTATAAAAATTTATTAAAATCTAAGTATATTCGATTAGAGCTTTGTATAAATCTTTTAAAATTTTTAAGTATTCAAAAAATTATTGACTTTAAAATTTAAAAAAAAATTTAATAAATTTTATATGATTTAAAAAAAAATCACAATTTTCAAACTGCCGCAAAGATTTCATTGGATTATGTGCATACCTTTAAATTCATAATTTTTTTAAAATTCTTTAAACTCCAAATTAAATTTACTTCTTTGCTTTCTTTCAAAACCTTTAATTAATAAATGCTACATAACTTTTTTCTTTTTTCATATTTCTTCCATTTGTGCCCTTTTCCCTAAGCTGCAAAGGTTCAATTAACTATGTATAAGCATGTGACATAGGAAAAAAATAATAATAAAAAAGCTCAATGAACCATTAACAGTAATTTCATAATAATATTATAAGCAATTAGTTTATGTGTCAATTCAGACTCAACTTGAATGCTGCTTAGGCCAGGGCCTATAAGGCTAATGTCCATTATGGTATAGTTCACTTATAAATCTTTTAAAAAAATTAATCCGCTAAAATAAATATTAAACTAACTTTAAAGTAAAACATAAAAAAATTATATTTACAAGTTGATAGTT
The DNA here is from genome assembly GCA_003254975.1 of Ochetophila trinervis. Taxonomy (NCBI): domain Eukaryota; kingdom Viridiplantae; phylum Streptophyta; class Magnoliopsida; order Rosales; family Rhamnaceae; genus Ochetophila; species Ochetophila trinervis. Next base: position 1,997 of record QANX01002703.1, on the reverse strand, counting down.
TTCTTATTCAAATAAATTAATGTTGTTAATGAATTTAATGTTCATCTTAATAACAGTTTCAATCAATAATTATATATATATATTTCATGTTATATTTATAAACTAATTCTTTGTTTTATAGTAAACAAAATTTAATCTTTATACATAGCTAAGATTGATAGGCTTGGAAAAAACTTGGACACTAATAATTTTTTTGTTAATATTATTAATACTTGTAATACAATTTTTTTGTTTTAGAAAAAGATAAAAATTAGTGTTATTGTCATTTATAACAGAGTAAGTGAGAAGAAAAATCATGTCGTTGTATACCAAAATTTTGCCAAGGATAGGAAAAATGATTACTAAAGAGATTTAAAAAAAAAAAAGACATCACCAAAGTTTTTCATGCATTTGTAGTAAACTTGCAACAATAATTATTAAAAAGTAAGACAAAACAATAATCCACATTAAAACAAAAAAAAAATTAAAAAAAATTATTGAGTCGATACACTAAAGAAAACCCCATTCACTAAAAAAAAATCCGGTTTGAAATCTCCAACCGATATACTTATAAAGAGAATGAGAGCCTTTTATTTTATTTATTTTATAGAAAATAACAATGGAGAGTTTCAGAGTTCCATAAAAATTACTGAATATGAGTTAAGAGGCTCTAAAAATGTATTAGCCAAAAAAAAGTAAAAAAATCAAAATGCTCTTTTTGACCCGTTTAAATCTCACGTGTGATACTCGAGCATCTAGAATAACATATGCCTTAGAGGAAAAAACCTTACATACAATGGAGTAGCAAATTGGAGTTTAAGAGTTAAATAATCTCTTTTACCTGCCACACAAATTCAATAATTTATAATTACACACAATGTCACCTAATAATAAAATGTAATATGTGAATCCTATTAAATATTAATTGAATGTTATACCACATCATTCATACAACTGTTAAATATAATTTTTTACCGTACAATGGAGCCCAATAGAATAAGGATTTTTTTTTATCAATACCAAGCTGGATAGGGGAAAGTCTAACAAGACTTGTTATATTTGTTCTAAGATCAAATCACTTGGATGGATCATACCAACAAATATATGCAATCTGTAATATCTTCAATTTTACTCAAATGATAAAAGTCGGAGCCATATTTGCAATCATTTTTTATTCCTAAACTACCTCTGGTGGTCCAAAGGAAGTTAGTGCTTCGATTCAAGACGACAAAACAAATAGAATGGAATGGAACAAAACGTTTTTCGGATGTATTTTGGGCCTTTTTTTGGTGAACTAGTGTTAGTATCATAGAGACTTTAAGCCTTGTGCAACACAAAATTGCAGCATAAGACTAACCGAAGCAATTGTAGAGCATAATTTTTTAAATTTACAAGTGTAATAGCTCAGCTAGTTTCTTTTCACTAAGCTACCACCCTTAATGGTTTGGAATTTGTAAAGCACATTGATTTGTTATCCAACATGCTAAATGGGGAAATTCTTAGAGAATTCACTTAAATAATTTTTGAGTTAATTTCGTTAAATTTATCAAAAAATAATCTAAGTCATAAATATTCCTGCAAAAATTGGTAACATGAAATCGTTAAATGTTCTTGATTTGTCAAATAACCATGTATTTAGCAAAATTCTTGAAAGCTTTGCCATGATTAGACTTGTTGAAGAACAACTTGTGGGGTAAAATTCCAACAAGCACTCAACGAGTCAACTTCAAAGCCATAATGCTAGCTGCATATAAACATGGGTAATTCTGGACTTTGGAGGTCCACTCCTACAAATTAAGTGTCCAGAAAAAGAACAATTCCGTTCTAAACCGAACCAAGAAGCTAGGGATAATTATTTGAAGTTCACCTTCACTGTGTGTATGTGCTATGCTTTTTCAATTTTCAAGCTTTCTTAAAATTGTTTTGAAGCCCTATACTAAAATGTTTCTAAAAAGAAATAAATTATTATTTTTTATTATTATTTGTATATCTTATATTACATATATGCATATATATAT
>QANX01002702.1:0-74399 GCA_003254975.1 Ochetophila trinervis | reverse complement strand
AAAAAAAAATTGAAACAGAGATGGAGTAACATCTATATATTGGCAAGCATTTTTGAGCTCTTCATATTATTACCTTGTGAATAAGTTTATATGTACTAGTGAACCCTAAATGCAGTAAGTAAAATTCATAGCTATATATGTACTAATAAGAAAATGAAGATAAGAAGAGAAAATGGAACCTTGGGTATACTTGCTGCCATTATACTCGTTGGAGCTGTTGGAAGGATCCTGGAAATGACTTTAGCATCAAGAGAAGGTTGAAGTTAATTGGTTGGTGAATATTCATATCTAGCTCATTAATGATATTTGGTTGTTGGCATCTTTTTAATTATTTACTACCAAGTACAAAAAAAATTTAAAATATATAAACTTTAAATATATACCATTTAAAAGGTCTTTCGTACTTATACTATTTATATTGGGGTTTGGTAAGTGGATAATTTATGATTTGTCAATGTGGTTAATTCAAAAAGAAGGTAATACCATTATTATTTAGTAATATTCAAAACGAAGTAATATTGTCCATAAAAAAGTAAACACATCTGAAAATAAAGTAACATTCTCCATAAACTGTGTAACAATACTGAAAGATGGTAATATTGTTCAAAGAACCTGTAACCTGTCCATAAATCACGTAATTTGATCCATAAATATTGTAACAAGACCGAAATGATGTAATACGATCCACAAGTGAGGTGACATGGTCCATAAAGAAGGTAACACTAATCCATGAACAAAGTAACGCGATTTGCAACATGCTATCCAAAACAAAGTAATATTGTCCATAAAAAAGCAAAATAATATGGAAATAAAGTAACATTGTCCATAAATGGTGTAACAATACCGAAAGGTGGTAATATTGTTCAAAGAACCTGTAATGTATTCATAAATTAAGTAAATTGGTCCAAAAATATTGTAACATGACCAAAATAATGTAATACGATCCACAAGTGAGGTGACATGGTCCATAAAGAAATTAACACTAATCCATGAACAAAGTAACGCGATTTGCAACATGCTATCCAAAGCAAAGTAATATTGTCGATAAAAAAGTAAAATAATCTGGAAATAAAGTAACATTGTCCATAAATGGTGTAACAATACCGAAAGGTGGTAATATTGTTCAAAGAACCTGTAACGTATTCATAAATTAAGTAAATTGGTCCAAAAGTATTGTAACATGACCAAAATGATGTAATACGATCCACAAGTGAGGTGACATGGTCCATAAAGAAATTAACACTAATCCATGAACAAAGTAACGCGATTTGCAACATGCTATCCAAAACAAAGTAATATTGTCCATAAAAAAGTAAAATAATCTGGAAATAAAGTAACATTGTCCATAAATGGTGTAACAATACCGAAAGGTGGTAATATTGTTCAAAGAACCTGTAACGTATGAATAAATTAAGTAAATTGGTCCAAAAATATTGTAACATTACCAAAATGATGTAATACGATCCACAAGTGAGGTGACATGGTCCATAAAGAAATTAACACTAATCCATGAACAAAGTAATGCGATTTGCAACATGCTATCCAAAACAAAGTAATATTGTCCATAAAAAAGTAAAATAATCGGGAAATAAAGTAACATTGTTCATAAATGGTGTAACAATACCGAAAGGTGGTAATATTGTTCAAAGAACCTGTAACGTATCCATAAATTAAGTAAATTGGTCCAAAAATATTGTAATATGACCAAAATGATGTAATATGATCCACAAGTGAGGTGACATGGTCCATAAAGAAAGTAACACTACTCCATGAACAAAGTAATGCGCTTTGCAACATGCTATCCAAAAAAAAGTAATATTGTCCATAACAAAGTAAACTAATCTGAAAATGAAGTAACATTGTCCATAAACGGTGTAACAATACCGAAATGTTTTAATATTGTTCAAAGAACCTGTAACTTGTCCATAAATTAAGTAAATTGGTCCAAAAATATTGTAACATGACCAAAATGATGTAATACGATCCACAAGGGAGGTGACATGGTCCATAAAGAAAGTAACACTAATCCATGAACAAAGTAACGCGCTTTGCAACATGCTATCAAAAACGAGGTAATATTGTCCATAAAAAAGTAAAACAATCTGTAAATAAAGTAACATCATCCTTAAACCGTGTAACAATACCGAAAGGTTGTAATATTATCCAAAGAACATGTAACCTTTCCATAAATCACGTAATTTGGTCCAGAAATATTGTAACATAACCGAAATGATGTAATACGATCCACAAGTAAGGTGACATGGTGCATAAAGAAGGTAACACTAATCCATGAACAAAGTAACGCGCTTTGCAACATGCTATCCAAAACGAGGTAATATTGTCCATAAAAAAGTAAAACAATCTGTAAATAAAGTAACATCATCCATAAATCATGTAACAATACCGAAAGGTTGTAATATTGTCAAAGAACCTGTAACCTTTCCATAAATCACGTAATTTGGTCCAGAAATATTGTAACATAACCAAAATGATGTAATACGATCCACAAGTAAGGTGACATGGTCCATAAAGAAGGTAACACTAATCCATGAACAAAGTAACGCACTTTGTAACATGCTATCCAAAACGAGGTAATATTGTCCATAAAAAAGTAAAACAATCTGTAAATAAAGTAACATCATCCATAAATCATGTAACAATACCGAATGGTTGTAATATTATTCAAAGAACCTGTAACATTTCCATAAATCATGTCATTTGGTCCATAAATATTGTAACATAACCGAAATGATGTAATACGATCCACAAGTGAGGTGACATGGTCCATAAAGAATGTAACACTAATCCATGAACAAAGTAACGCGCTTTGCAACATGCTATCCAAAACGAGGTAATATTGTCCATAAAAAAGTAAAACAATCTGTAAATAAAGTAACATCATCCATAAACCGTGTAACAATACCGAAAAGTGGTAATATTGTTCAAAAAACCTGTAATATTTCCATAAATAACGTAAATTGATCAAGAAATATTGTAACATAACTGAAATGATGTAATACGATCCACAAGTGAGGTGACATGGTCCATAAAGAATGTAACACTAATCCATGAACAAAGTAATGCGCTTTGCAACATGCTATCCAAAATGAGGTAATATTGTCCATAAAAAAGTAAAACAATCTGTAAATAAAGTAACATCATCCATAAACCGTGTAACAATACCGAAAGGTTGTAATATTGTTCAAAGAACCTGTAACATTTCCATAAATCACGAATTTGGTCCATAAATATTGTAACATAACCGAAATGATGTAATATGATCCACAAGTGAGGTGACATGGTCCATAAAGAAATTAACACTAATCCATGAGCAAAGTAACGCGCTTTGCAACATACTATCCAAAACGAGGTATATTGTCCATAAAAAAATAAAACAATCTGCAAATAAAGTAACATCATCCATAAACGGTGTAACAATACCGAAAAGTGGTAATATTGTTCAAAAAACCTGTAATCTATCTATAAATAACGTAAATTGGTCCAGAAATATTGTAACATTATCAAAAGGAGGTAATATTGTTCAAACGTGAGGTAACTTGTCTATCAATGGAGTAATGTAATCCTAAAATATTGTAATATTACTACCGGTTATATCCGGTTATATAGGTAACTTTACTTTTGTGATGCCACTTGTCAACATGCAGGCATGGTTCTACCAGTCCAACCAAAATAAAAAGTTGTACGGTAGGCTGACCCCTATTTAAGAGTAGTGTCTCCTTTGGGCCTTTTATTTATTTATTTATATTTAAAAGCATTCTTTTAAAAAAAGAAAATATTAACTACGATAGGGGACATTGATTTTTAATTGCAGTGGCTTTGTACATATTTTATTATGTTTCATTTCTTGTTTAGATTCAAACCAAATTTTACTTATTTTAATGTGGTTAATTCATAAAGTAGGTAACACCATTATTATTTCGGAATATCCAAAACAAGGTAATATTATCCATAACAAAGTAAAATAATCTGCAAATAAAGTAACATCATCCATAAACGGTGTAACAATACCGACAGGTGGTAATATTGTTCAAAAAACCAGTAACTTGTCCATAAATAAAGTAAATTGGTTCAAAAATATTGTAACATTACCAAAATGATGTAATACGATCCACAAGTGAGGTGACATGGTCCATAAAGAAGGTAACACTAATCCATGAACAAAGTAATGCGATTTGCAACATGCTATCCAAAATGAGGTAATATTGTCCATAACAAAGTAAAATAATTTGCAAATAAAGTAACATCATGCATAAACGATGTAACAATACCGAAAAGTGGTAATATTGTTCAAAGAACCTGTAACCTGTCCATAAATAAAGTAAATTGGTCCATAAATATTGTAACATTACCAAAATGATGTAATACGGTCCACAAGTGAGGTGACATGGTCCATAAAGAAGGTTACACTAATCCATGACCAAAGTAATGTGCTTTGCAACATGCTATCCAAAACAAAGTAATATTGTCCATAACAAAGTAAAATAATTTGAAAATAAAGTAACATCTTCCATAAACGGTGTAACAATACCGAAATGTGGTTATATGGTTCAAATAACCTGTAACTTGTCCATAAATTAAGTAAATTGGTAAAAAATATTGTAACATGACCAAAATGATGTAATACAATCCACAAGTGAGGTGACATGGTCCATAAAGAAGGTAACACTAATCCATGAACAAAGTAACGCGATTTGCAATATGCTATCCAAAAAGAGGTAATATTGTCCATAACAAAGTAAAATAATCTGCAAATAAAGTAACATCTTCCATAAACGGTGTAACAATACCGAAAGGTGGTAATATTGTTCAAAGAACCTATAACCTGTCCATAAATCACGTAATTTGGTCCAGAAATATTGTAACATAACCGAAATGATGTAATACGATCCACAAGTGAGGTGACATGGTCCATAAAGAAGGTAACACTAATCCATGACCAAAGTAATGTGCTTTGGAACATGCTATCCAAAACAAAGTAATATTGTCCATAACAAAGTAAAATAATTTGAAAATAAAGTAACATCTTCCATAAACGGTGTAACAATACCGAAATGTGGTTATATGGTTCAAATAACTTGTAACTTGTCCATAAATTAAGTAAATTGGTCCAAAAATATTGTAACATGACCAAAATGATGTAATACAATCCACAAGTGAGGTGACATGGTCCATAAAGAAGGTAACACTAATCCATGAACAAAGTAATGCGATTTGCAACATGCTATCCAAAATGAGGTAATATTGTCCATAACAAAGTAAAATAATCTGCAAATAAAGTAACATCTTCCATAAACGGTGTAACAATGCCGAAAGGTGGTAATATTGTTCAAAGAACCTATAACCTGTCCATAAATCACGTAATTTGGTCCAGAAATATTGTAACATAACCGAAATGATGTAATACGATCCACAAGTGAGGTGACATGGTCCATAAAGAAGGTAACACTAATCCATGAACAAAGTAACGCGCTTTGCAACATGCTATCCAAAACGAGGTAATATTATCCATAACAAAGTAAAACAATCTGCAAATAAAGTAACATAATCCATAAACGGTGTAACAATACCGAAAGGTGGTAATATTGTTCAAAGAACCTGTAACCTGTCCATAAATCACGTAATTTGGTCCATAAATATTGTAACATTACCAAAATGATGTAATATGATCCACAAGTGAGGTGACATGGTCCATAAAGAAGGTAACACTCATCCATGAACAAAGTAACGCGCTTTGCAACATGCTATCCAAAACGAGGTAATATTATCCATAACAAAGTAAAACAATCTGCAAATAAAGTAACATAATCCATAAACGGTGTAACAATACCGAAAGGTGGTAGTATTGTTCAAAGAACCTGTAACCTGTCCATAAATCACGTAATTTGGTCCAGAAATATTGTAATATAACCGAAATGATGTAATACAATCCACAAGTGAGGTGACATGATCCATAAAGAAGGTAACACTAATCCATGAACAAAGTAACGGGCTTTGCAACATGCTATCCAAAACGAGATAATATTGTCCATAACAAAGTAAAACAATCTGCAAATAAAGTAACATAATCCATAAACGGTGTAACAATACCGAATTGTGGTAATATTGTTCAAAGAACCTGTAACCTGTCCATAAATCACGTAATTTGGTCCAGAAATATTGTAACATAACCGAAATGATGTAATACAATCCACAAGTGAGGTGACATGATCCATAAAGAAGGTAACACTAATCCATGAACAAAGTAACGAGCTTTGCAACATGCTATCCAAAACGAGGTAATATTGTCCATAAAAAAGTAAAACAATCTGTAAATAAAGTTAAAATCATCCATAAACGGTGTAACAATACCGAAAGGTGGTAATATTGTTCAAAAAACCTGTAACATGTCCATAAATCACGTAATTTGGTCCAGAAATATTGTAACATTACCAAAAGGAGGTAACATTGTTCAAACGTGAGGTAACTTGTCTATCAATGGAGTAATGTAATCCTAAAATATTGTAATATTACTACCCGTTATATATGGTTACATAGGTAACTTTATTTATGTGATGCCACATGTCAACATGTAAGCATGGTTCTACCAGTCCAACCATAATAACAAGTTGTACTGTAGGCTGAACCGACAAGTGGGGCAACTTTTGCAAACACTGACATGGTCTTCAAGGCTTCAATATGTCAAAGTTTTTTACTATGTAGTAAATCTTCAAAAGGAACTAATTTTTAATATTAAAATCTAATAAGAAAATATAATTTTTTTTAATAATAACCATTTTGATAAACTTGTATGATTGTATCATTTCTTATATTCATGTGTTTGGCACCATGAACTAGGTTATATTATAACTTTGTATTGTATTATGGTAATTCAATATTATGTTTGGTGATACACAAGGTGTCCATAATTTTATTTTTTTATATGGGTTATAATGTATTAGTAATATACCCAAATTGGTTATGTTAAATAATACAAAACTGTCTTAATTTAAAATCTAATGAAATCCATCAAAAACTAATATTTTTTAAAATCTTTTAAAGTTAATGACTTTTTAAATACCTTTAGATTTTAAAAGACTTTTATAAAATTTTAATTGAATACATCTATATTTTAATAGACTTTTATAAAATCCATAAAAATCTGAATTGAATACCTTTAGATTTTAAAAGACTTATATAAAGTTTTAATTGAATACACCTATATTTTAATAGACTTTTATAAAATCCATTAAACTCTGAATTGAATACCTCTTGATTTGTATAAACTTATTAGAACTCTGAATTGAATACCCCTAAACTTTAAACTTTTTTAAAATCCAACTAATTCTAAATTGAATACATCCTCCTAAATATAATATTGTATGCCAAACAAATACTATATATACCCCTCTCTTACTCATCAAAAAAAGAATATACTTTTTTTTATAATTAAAAAAAGAAGAAGAAGAATATACCCGTCTTTTCTTTTTCCTCACCAACTTTATATTTTAAATTTTTTCGAAAAACTTTCTATTTTCGATTTGAATATCTTAGGATTCAAGTTCTGGAGCTCTTTTGCTGCTCCGAGACCTTTTTCTATGTGCAATGCTCGAGTCCACCACCTCTTATTCCTCCATTATTGCTTTTTCAAATTTGTACTATTTTGAAAATATAGTAGTTTTGTATCGCTTACACATGAAGGCCAAAAAAGGGACATTTATATTTTTCTTTTTTTGGTAAAATAAACCTGCATTAGCACAAAAACAAACAAAAAAAGGAGCAAGGGACACTTATATCATCCTTGCTTCCTCAGCCAACAGTTGACAGCAAAGTTCAACTGGAATGGCAGATAGGCTAGAAGCCTCAAAATGAAAATCCCTATTGCTAGACAGGGCAAGTTTTGCCAACAGATCAGCACACTTGTTTAGCTGTTTTGGAATCCAAACAATATTCCAATCAAAATTCTTTAAATACTCTATGATAGTAAGAAGTCCAGTCCTAGTGTCCCAACCGAGTGGTTATTTCATCAAAAGGGCCTGGTCAATCACTCCCCTGCATCACTACGCCACTCCAAGATGCACCAGTTCTTCTCAGCTGCAAAGGACATGGCCTAGGTTAAAGGTTTCAGCTCAGCGACTTCCACCGAAAGGCTCAGGATCCTCTTGGCTGCAACCATTTTAGTTTTTCCTAAGTAGTCCCTAACCACAAAAGCTACTGCTCATTGGCCTTTTATCCAAGCAGCATCAACATTGCACACAAAACTGCCATCCCTTGGCCAAGACCACCTCTCCAACCGTGCTCCTTTTCGGTAAGAGCATGAATTCTCTAGCCGAATCTCCCCAAGACGCCACAACATGGGCTACATCCTTATTTCCCGTAAACAACCTCTCATTTCTCATGGACCATATGGCCTGAAAGAAGTAGGCCATGATAACAGACATATTGGCCTTCTTATGGCAGGGTAAAGAAAGACAACATAAAACAAGAGCTTTAGTGTTAGGGGCTTCAATCTCATCCAACCAGATACCTAGATTGCCAGCAAAGACAACCACCCTTGAAACCGAACAACGGTTGAAAAGGTGCAAAGCTATTTCTTCTGCATCTCCACAAAGGATGCATATACTGTCCCCCTTATGGGTTCTGTCCCATATATTTGCTTTTGTGGGCAAACAATTAGGGGTGTACAAAAATCCGTGAAACCCGACCCAACCCAGCCGATCCAACCCAACCCATTGAAAAAATTGAATATTTGGGTTGGGTTGGGTTGGAAGATATCAAACCCAGTGTCATCGGGTCGGGTTGCGGGTTAGATAATATAAAACCCGGTAAAACCTGACCCAACCCAAGTATATTAAAAAAAAAAAACACATTTCGCCCTAAGCCTCTAATTCTTCTCATTATTTGCAATTTCACTCATTTCTGGCGCCGCTCCTCTCCCAAGTTCCCGAGTCCCTGGCTGCTTCGGCCACCTTTTGCTCCGTCACTCTGCCAACTCCAGCTCTTGCCCCGCCCCCCCTTTCAGATCCAGTCCCCAGCCGAGTGATTCTTCTCTGCTCTGCCCCTCCGCCAGCTCCAGCAAGCAACCAGTCTCGAGTTCCTGACCGCCTTGCCCCCCTCATTCAGCTCCTGCTCCAGCCTCCAGCCGAAGCAATTCTTGATTGCCCTGTCCCCCCCTCTGCTCCTCCAGCTCCAGCCCTTGAGTGAAACCAGGTTTGTGTGGTTTTGATTTTTTTTTTCTTTGTTTCCTTCTTTTGCAAATAAGGTTGGATTGGATAATTTATGGTTTGTTCATTGAGGATTTTCTGCAATTGATGTTTTGTTTTTGTATATGTTTGCATATTCAGAGACCGAAATTTTCAGTTCAAGGCTACTTATAGTATCCTTGAATTTTTCTTCACCTGATTTGTAGTTCTCCAATAACTTTGACAGTTTTTCATGGCTAGCCATCAGCAGTTGCTGGTTTTGTTTAGAAGCATCAAGCTCAAGAGTCAAGTTTTCTAGCTTCATTTCATATTCTAGGTGCATAGTATTGAGCTAATTCTCAGTTTGTGCAAGTTTAGATTGAATTTCTTGAAAATCCTTTTGCAATTTTATGTTATCAGCACGTAGTCTAGAATCTTACTGCGCAGCACAATAAGCTATTCTTTCTCCTTCTTCCTGACTTGAAGAGAGTTTTTTCCTTAGATGTTCTACCTCTAGCTGAAGGTTCTGTACTTCAACTGCCTTTTCCATATACATCATATTTAAAGAGCTTTCTTCCAACTTCAATTTCTCCTTATATCTTAAGTTTTCGTCAAGAACTTCATTTAATTTTGAAGATAGGTTGCTCTCTTTTGAAGCAATTTCTGCCACCATTGAAGACAGAGTTTCTTCCAGGTCTTCAACTTTCTTGGAGCTATCTGCCGACCTTTTATATGAATCCTTTAGCTTAGTCTCCAATATGGAACAACAATCGTGCAACTCCACCTTTTGTTTCCTCAACTCTCCATTTAATTTCTGAGTTCACTGGTATTTTTTGATATTTCCCTTATGTTTTGTTCATTGAGGATTTTCTGCAATTGATGAGGATTTTTTGCAATTGATGTTTTGTTTTTGTATATGTTTTCATGAGTTCACTAGTATTTTTTGATATTTCCCTTATTTTTTGTTCATTGAGGATTTTCTGCAATTGATGTTTTGTTTTTGTATATGTTTTCATGAGTTCACTGGTAAAGTTTTTAATTTCTTTTAAATTTAATGTTTTAGATTGATGAATTTAAAGTTTAATCAAGCACACCAACAATATCTACTTTGGCAGCAAGTGCATGTTACACATTGGAGACAATATTTGAAATGCCGCCGCCACCAGCTCTTTCTTACGAGCTTCCACCACCCAGTAAAAGAAAACCTATAAGAGTTTCTGATGTTTGGCTACATTTTACTAAAATTGTGGGAATTGATAGGTCCAAATGCAATTATTGTGGTAGAGATTATGCAAGTAGTAGTAGATCATGTGGGACTACTACTTTGTGGAACCGTCTTAAACTGTGTAAAAGAAACCCACATAGAAAAGTAGATACAAGTTAAAAGATACTCTCTTTTAGAAGTGGAAAAGAGAGTGAAGGTGGTGGTGGTAGTCTTGTTGCTGTAGCTATTAATAAAGAAGCTGTTAGGGATGCATGTGCTAGGATGATAATTAGGGATGAATTGCCTTTTACATTTGTAGAAGGAGAGGGATTTAGAGACTTTTGTAGTGTGGTTTGTCCAAAATTTGATCCACTATCTCGAGTAACAATTGCTAGAGATGTGTATCAACTTTATATGAATGAAAATACAAAGTTGAGAAATTTATTTAAGAGTAATTCAATAAGAGTTAGTCTAACCACAGACACATGGACTTCGATCCAAACCATTAATTATATGGTCATCACAGCTCACTTTTGTGGATAGTGAGTGGAAGTTGCAAAAGATAATATTAAATTTCTATCAAGTGCCTAATCATAAAGGAGAGACAATTTGTAAATTAATTGAAAGTAGTTTGATTGAGCGGTGGATTAAGAAGGTTTTTTCAATTACTTTGGACAATGCATCGGAAAATGATACTGCCGTTACATACATTAAAAAAAGATTGAATAATTGGAATGGTTGTGTCTTGGATGGTGAGTTCATCCATTTGCGTTGTTGTGCTCACATCACTAATTTGATTGTGAAGGAAGGATTGAAGGAACATAATACCGCAATTGATCACATTCGTCTTGCGGTGAAATATGTTAGATCTTCCCCATCAAGGTTGTCAAAGTTTATGGTTTATGTTGAGAGTGAAAAGATAGAATCTAAAAAGTTTGTATGTTTGGATGTGACCACTAGGTGGAATTCCACATATTTAATGTTGGAAAGTGCAATTACATTTCAAAAAGTTTTTGCTAGAATGGAGGAAGAGGATGGGAACTATGTTCCTTATTTTGAGGATTGTCCTCCCACTAAAAAAGATTGGGATGATGCTGGATTGTTTATTAAATTTTTTAAAGAATTTTTATCACATTACTGTGAAGTTTATTAGGTCTTTACAAGTGATATCTCACTTGTTATTAAGAGAGTTTTGTAAAATTCAGCAATAGTTGAACAAGTTCAGATTGGAAAACAATGTAAATTTGAATACCATGGCTATAAATATGAAGGTTAAATGTGACAAATATTGGGGGACGATTGATAAGATCAACAATTTATTATTTGTTGCCGCTATTCTTGACCCCCGGTACAAACTTGATTACATGATGTATAGATTTGGTAAATTGTATTCTAGTGTTGAGTGTGGACAAATGATAATTAGAGTGAAAGAGACTTTGGGAAGATTGTTTGAATTTTATTCTAGAAGTGTAAATGTGAAACACCAACAACTAGTAGTCAATCTTCAAACAATATGAACGAAACCAATTTGGGATCTTATGATGATTGTAATGATAATGAAGATGAGTTATATTTGGAGTACAAGAGAATGAGAGTAAATACCTCAATTGAAATAAAAAATGAGGTTGATAAGTATTTAACCGAGCCTATAGAAGATCATGACAATCGAGAATTTGATTTGTTAGATTGGTGGATATTGAATTCTACAAAGTACAAAGTTTTATCTTCTATTGCTCGAGATATCTTTGCTGTCCAATTGTTGACAGTGGCTTCTGAATCAACTTTTAGCACTGGAGAACGCATTTTAGATCCTTATCGAAGCTCTCTCACTCCCAAAATGATGGAAGCCTTGATTTGCTCTCAAAATTGGCTTCGGTCAATACCATTGACATTGGATAGTCGTACTTATGATGAATGTTTTGCTCTTTATGTTGATATTGAGTCAGGTAACTCCATAACTTTTTCAATTCAAAAATTTTATTTTAATATTTCACTTTACTTTATTTAAATAAGATATTTCACTTTGCTTAACATATGTGATTGTAACATATTATGTTTCTTAAATATTTTGTTTTTATTCCCCTTTTAGAGACAAAATCATCCAATATAGTTATTGATCATGAGACTTGATCGATCTTGGAGGCTATGGATGGATCATAGATGTTGGAAGCTTTGGAATTGCAAGATCATGAAGAATTGAAGATTGTTATTTTGTATTGGAAAAAACTTGTTTTTCTTTTTTGTTTGGTGTCAAAATTTGAGACATTTTTTTTTTTATCTTCTATTGCTTATGGATTGTTTGTTATAATTTAGTTTGACATTAATTGTTTTAATTTGAGACAATTTATTTTTTAATTTTAGTTGGATATGGATTGTAATTTGTATTTTTAATTTCGTAAAGAGTTGTGCAGTTTATTTTCTTGCATTATAATAGTTTATAATAGTTTATGCAATTTATTTTTGAAAAAATAAAGAGGAATGAAGTTAAGTTACTAATTAAAATTTAATTTATTAAAAAATTAATTTAGACTAAATTAAATATAAATTAACCAGATCAACCCAATCCGCACTTTATGGGTTAGGTTGTATTGGGTTTATTACCATTTTCGGACTAGGTTGGGTTATAATTTAAAAAATCAGAGCTCTATGGGTTGGTTTGATTTTTTTTTAAAACCTGACCAACCCAACCCATGTACACCCCTACAAACAATATGAGGCTAGTCTCTATAGTAATAATGTTAACCTCTCATGTAGCTTAGATTTCCATATCTTCTTCCAAACCTCATGGAAGGGACATTTATCTTTATCATATAATAAATTAAAAAACAAAATAATCTCATCCTCACTCGGAAACCCAATTTTTTTATTTTTTAACCTAGGCAAACTAAGGATTTCTCAATGTGAAAACAGGGCAATCAGTTTAATTAAAACTAATATATCTTTAAATAATAATTTAATTTAATTATTTTGATTAAGAACTTAATTAAAAATAATTCATTACAATAAATGTACTAATATACAAATTTCAGCTAAATAAAATACTTTTTTATTTAATCAAATACAATACAATGCATACCAATCCAATCAAATTAAAGAGAGTGTATTTAATTCAAAGTTTAATGGATTTAAATGAGTTGTAGATTTTAAAAAAAAAATTAAATTTTTATGAAATTTCATAGATTCTGTGTAGAATTCATAAGAATCCAATGAAATCTATAAAAAATATGTGAGATTTCAGTTAAACTTTTTCATTCACAAAATTCCTTTTAAAATCTAATGAAATCCATTAAAATCTAATATTTTTTAAAATCTTTTAAAGTTAATGGCTTTTTGATTTTTTTAGATTTTAAATTTTTTTTATAAAGTTTTAATTGAATACACCTAAATTTTAATAAATTTTTATAAAATCTGAATTTAATACTTCTTGATTTATATAGACTTATTAGAACTCTGAATTGAATATTCATAAACTTTAAATTTTTTTAAAATCCAACAAATTCTAAATTAAATACATTCTCCTAAATATAATATTGTATGCCAAACGAATAGTATAAATACCCCTCTCTTACTCATCAAAAAAAGAATATACCTATCTTTTCTTTTTCCTCCCCAAGTTTATATTTTTAATTTTTTCGAAAAACTTTCTATTTTCGATTTGAATATCTTAGGATTTAAGTTCTGAAGCTCTTTTGCTGCTCCGAGACTTTTTCCATGTGCAATGCTCGAGTCCACCACCTCTTATTCCTCCATTACTGCTTCTTCAAATTTGTACTATTTGGAAAATACAGTAGTTTTGTATTGCTTACACATGAAGGCCAAAAAAGGGACATTTATCTTTATCATATAATAAATTAAAAAACAAAATAATCTCATCCTCACTCCGAATCCCAATTTTTTATTTTTTAACCTAGGCAAGCTGAGAATTTCTCAATGTGAAAACAGGGCGGGTTCCCCATTTCCCCACTGTAAATTTAATAAATAGTGATTTTTTTTTCAAACATTTTTTAACAAAAACAATATATTTATATATATTTTTAGTCAAGTTACAATAATTCTTACTCTAAAGAAGAGAAAGACGTATCTCACCTCGTGCTATGGATTTGAAGGGCTGAGGACTAAACCAATCTCTCTTGCATAAAATATATTCATATTTATTAATGTAATTGTATTTAAGTGTAAAATATATAATATATATACAGAGCAGAGAATATAATCTCCGATTCCGATCTAAAAGATGGTTATTTTGCTCTAATATGTTTCAGTTTTTTCTTTAAGTGGAGATTTTTCATTTTTCATTTTGATTTTGTTTTTTAACAGAGGATTTTTCAACCCACTAGGAATAGGTCTCCATGAAGATAGACTATAAAGGGATAAATTGAGGCAAAATTAATGAATTTTTTTAAAATTAAATAGATCATATTGTATTTAAATCAAATTTTAATAAGACTGATGAAATTATCATAAAGAAATTTCGTTACTAGAAAACATTACTATTCTTCCATTACTTTGGAAGGATGTGTAGAAGGAAAAAATTCCATCGCTTTGTTAATATAATAAGCTAACTAATAGATAGCATTGGTACTACTTTTAAATATGCAAGGATAGATAAATTTGGATAAAGAAAATATGAATCTAGGGTAATTTTTTTCAACCACTATGATTATGCTTCATCGTTTATGGTAAAACAAATTCAATTTAAAAATTAAATAAGTTTAGCAATGCTAGATGAATTAACTGGTCTACCAACATATCTATTAAGTATATATGTTTAATTATTTTATTAGTTAATATATTAATGATCTTTTGAATAGATAAACATAATTAAATATTAGCCAATCAAATAATGATAAAAATATTCTTAGTAGATATGTTAGACTTGTACTTCAAATTTTCACAATTTTGAAAATACTGTAGTTTTATTTGTACTCCTTACACTGTAAGAAAGAAAAATAAATAAATAAATCATATAATCAATTGAAATACAAAAATTCACACAAAGTTAGACCTAAAAGTTGCATATGCATTAAAAAAAAAATCCAAATAAAGGTGATTTATACATATTGTTATGGTTTTTATTACATAAATCAAAATCCCCAAAATTTTATTAAATTTTTTTAAGAAAATTCTCAAATAAAAATTTCATATATTAAAATTTAATAATACTGCTCTAGAAACAATTTACATGTAAAATAATTTTATTATAAAAAAAATACAAAATAGTGAAGTCAACGTGAAGACTACATAATTGTCAACATCATTTAATAAATAAAGTTTTGCAAGATTATTCTTGATTGAATATCAATAGAATTTTGATGTTGTAGGGACTATATATATATATATATATTTTAAGTATATATATTTTTTAAAATTCACTTATCTATTTCTAAATTACATTAATATCTTAACTAATAAAACAATAAAAATATGTTGCTAAACTATTTTTACTTTTTTTAGAAGGAGATGTTAGTAGGCTTAAATAACTGTTCCTCTAGCATTACTTCAGAAAATATAAACGTGTATAAATATGGTCGGTCAAATAGTTGGTCCCCAATACCAACACAAACTTTGACAATTTATTCATCAAAATAAAACTTTGACAATTTCCTTCCAGCCTTTCAAAACCTTCTCCTCCTCCACCGTGTATATATATTTACCCGCCTCTTCCTTTTCCTCACCAACTCTGTATTTCCGATTTTACCGAAAACCTTCTACTTGCGAATTTCCGATCTACGAATCTCAATCGTTCAAGTTTCGGAGCTGTCTTGGTGCTCTGAGACCTTCCGTATCTCTGAATGGCGGCGGCGGCGGCAGCGAATGG
Organism: Ochetophila trinervis; assembly: GCA_003254975.1. Lineage (NCBI taxonomy): Eukaryota > Viridiplantae > Streptophyta > Magnoliopsida > Rosales > Rhamnaceae > Ochetophila > Ochetophila trinervis. The sequence continues at coordinate 58,198 of QANX01002702.1, read as the reverse complement.
CTTCGCGCTCTCTTCTCCATGCGCAATGGCCGACTCCATCCCCTCTTATTCCTCATCTGCTGCTTCTTCGCGTTCCCAAATACGAATGTCATTCGCTCCTAGAAGACTCAACGCTCTGGTTTCCGATAGAGCACCATTTTTTACTCCAAGATGCGAGGTTATTACAGAGAAAGCGATTCAGAGCGATAGGATGGATTCGAAGGCTCATAGCGTTTCCGCTCTCGAGCTGCTCAAGACGTCCGCAGTTGACAGTGAGTCCAATTCTGATTAGTTTTTCCATTGAACGGTTAAAATTTTTTGTTTGATTTTCTTCAACTGTTTCTATTTAAGGTTAATTTTATTACAGATCTTGATTTTAAAAATATCTTCAATTTACCTTTCAAATATTTATTGTTTTTCTCCTTTATTATTTCATTCATATTTTCAAAATAATTTCTTTTAAACTTTCCTTTTTTTATATCATACTAGTTGTAATTTTTTAACTTTAAATGATTGATTGATTTATTTTTTTAATTGTAATTCCGTGTTTGATTTTATTTAGTCGTTTCTAATTAAGGTAAATATAATTCACTTAAATACGATTTGATATTATCAATTTTCTTTAACATTCCAAATAGTCATTATTTGTTTTCAAAGTTATCTCATCGTACCCTCCATATAATTTCATGCACAACCATAGTAGAGATGTTAGCTGTAGTTTTCAAAACTTAATAGATTGAATAGAAATTATACGATCTTTAGAATTCAGATGGAATATTCCTTTCTAATTATATTTTGATAACTTCTCTTTAGATTAGAGACATTTTGGTGAATCAGTTTACTGTGGAGTTGCAATTGTTAACCCTATAGAAGTGGGTTTTCAATTCATTTTTGAGAATAGTGGGAACTCATTGTGTTCACACTACAGTTGGTTCGCTTTGAACAAGACTTTTTCGTGTTTGATTCTGTCAATTAAAACAAAAGGAAAATAAATAAGGGAAATCAAACTTTATAGGAAGCCTATATACCTAAGAACTTTTCCTTTTTCTCCAAGCTCACCAATTTTGAAGAAGGAAAATTTGGTCGGTCCAAAAGTGAAATTCACCAATTTTGACTACTTGGTACATTGTCAAACTAGCTTTTTTCTATTGTTCTACAGAATTCTATGATCATTTGAAGTTGTTTTCTGCCTGTTAAGATTTTCAATATCTTTCATATTGTTCTACAGAATTCTATGATCATTTGAAATTGTAACACTTGGGCCTTATTTAATTTATTGCTAAATAATTGTTGCCTGTTGCCTGTAAAGGAATTATGACTTGTTAGTGTAATTCAAATAATGATGTCTTGCTTTTTACCAAAAGTTTTCACCGGATAAACATTGAAGCGTTTTTTTTCTAATACTTTTTTCCGCTTCTGTCAGGGTATACAAAAGCAAAGAGCAGTATTGTAGTAATAGGACTTGATGTTCACAAAGCTCCTGTGGAGATACGAGAGAAACTTAACATCCCAGAAGAACAGTGGCCTGGAGCCATTGGCGAGCTCTGTTCCTTGAATCATATAGAGGAAGCTGCTGTTCTTAGCACTTGCAATCGGATAGAAATATATGCTGTGGCTCTGTCTCAGGACCGTGGGGTTAAAGAGGTGACTGAATGGATGTCAAAGGTATGTCCTGCCTCTGAGTACTTTTTTTTTTCCAGAAGAAAGTTATAAATAGAAAGTGGCAATTTGTAATTGACCATCCATTAATGAATTTCTGAGTTTAATGTCTTTCTTGTTATTTGCAGAGAAGTGGAGTTCCCGTTTCAGAGCTGTGTAAGCACAGGTCTTTGCTGTGTAACAAAGATGTGGGCCAGCACCTGTTTGAAGTTGCTTCTGGACTTAATTCTCTTGTCTTAGGGGAGGGCCAAATTCTTGCTCAGGTTAAACAAGTTGTAAGACTTGGACAAGGAGTAGCTGGCTTTGGTAGGAAAATCAGTGAGCTTTTTAAGCATGCAATCACTGTTGGAAAGCGTGTCAGAACTGAGACAAACATTTCCTCGGGTTCAGTTTCTGTTAGTTCAGCTGCTGTGGAACTGGCCCAAATGAAGCTTCCCAAATCTTCTTATGCCACTGCCAGAGTACTGGTAATTGGAGCTGGCAAGATGGGAAAACTTGTGATTAAACACTTAATAGCAAAAGGGTGTGAAAAAATAGTGGCTGTCAACAGAAGTGAGGAGAAAGTTGCTGCCATCCGTGAAGAGTTTAAAAATGCAGAAATAATCTACAAACCCTTCTCAGAAATGCTAGCAAGTGCTGCCGAAGCTGATGTAATTTTCACAAGCACTATGTCAGAAACCCCATTATTCTTGAAAGAACATGTGGAGATGCTTCCCCATGTGCATCCTGAAATTGGACGCCGGTTTTTCATTGATATTTCTGTTCCTCGGAATGTGGAACCAGGTGTCTCAGATCTTGAGACTGCATGTGTCTACAATGTGGATGACCTCAAGGAAGTTGTGTCTTCTAACATGGAAGATAGGCACAGGAAAGCTATGGAAGCTCAGACGATTATCCTGGAGGAAGTAAGTAAATTTGAAGCCTGGAAAGATTCTCTGGAGACAGTTCCCACCATCAAGAAGTTTAGAGCTTATGTGGAAAGGATCAGGGCATCTGAAGTGGAGAAATGTTTGTCAAAGATGGGCAATGATATAACAAAGAAACAAAAAGCAGCAGTTCATGATCTCAGCATGGGTATAGTGAAGAAGCTCCTCCAAGGTCCAATGGAGCACCTCAGATGTGATGCGAGTGGCAGTCGCCATGTAAGTGAGGTACTAGAGAATATGCGCGCAGTAAATAGAATGTTTGATCTTGAGACAGAAACATCTGTTTTAGAAGAAAAGAATGGATCTAGGATGGAACCAGCCCAGAAGTAAGCTCTTTGCAGCTGTGTTTTTCTCCTGCTCTAATTACACTCATACAATAGAAATATAGAACATTTTGTATACCAAAATTTTTTTGTGACAATTTACAAGATCAAGTCAGTCCCTTTTTATTCTTTGATCTTCCTCAACCGATAACCGGACATGGTGGAAGACAAACCAATTTTAGATGATTGGTATGGTAGAGATGTCAGTAGTACTCATTGACATTGATTCTTTGTAATTAACATTACTGATGATTCAGATTCTGAATGCAATCAAATTTTACAATTTATCTTCTTTCACTTTCTGTTTTAAGTTGAAATGCTACAGAACAACAAACTGGATAACCAACCATGATTCTAGTTGTTTATCTTAATTTTTTTATTGTTCTTATCTTTGGTGATTGTCTGATTGATGGGAATAGTGTTTGTTTGGGCCATTAAGAGATGGGATTATTTCTTCTCTTACAATGGTTACTAGAAAACATTTATAAAAATAAAGATACATTTAATCTGAACCAGTTTGCACTCATTACAATTGGCGTACCTATAAAAGATGTGGATAATATTATGTGAGTAAAACAATAAAAGAGGAAGATGATAGAAATAAAAAGGGATCGGAGTCGGGATGGTCGCCTTAAAATAGTCTCATCCTTGCTCCAAACCCCGTCTTTTTTTTAACCTTGGCAGGCTGGGGATATCCTAGCAGGAAAACGAGGCGAGATTGGGTTCCCCGTTTCTCCACTACAAAAGTAATTATAATACAAAAATATTTTCAAATTATTTTTTTAACATAAAAATATGTATTTTTAAAAATATATTCATACCTTTTTTTTGGGGTTACAATAATTCGTATTGTAAAGGGGAAGGAGGCACATCTCACCTCATGGAATGGATGTGAAGAGCTAAGGACTAGACCAATCTCAATTACATAAAATATATTCATATTTATTAACATAGTTGTATTTAAGTGTTGGTACTATATATTAATTTTTAAAAAAAATTAATATTTATTAAAACTTAATTTTGAAAAATGGCAATCGTTCTAGATTGTTTAGACTTTCACAAATATAAGTAAATGGTATTGAAGTTTGAATTGGAAAAAATTCCATATTAGAAGTGCAACAAACTTTTTAAAACTTTTTCAATTATAAATTGAAACTTCATCAATTTGGAAAAAGTTCATCCGCATCACCACACAAATATAACTTAATACAATCCATTAAGTTTTGATTTAGACTGGCGCATACTTAATTTCTTACACCAAAATTAAGTATAACAAATATAGCATAAATATACACATATATATTTTATTAATTATATATATACCAAGTAATATATTCCCCAACTCCAAACAGAGATATACTTTTTTTTGTCTCATTTCTATTCTGGTTTTCCGTTTAATTGGAGATTTTTCATTCTGATATTTTTCATTTAAGTAAGGATTCTCCACCTCCTTGTAGATAGGATCAAAGATGGAGGGATAAATTATTTTTTTATAAAATAATAAATTTTTGAAATATAGAACAAAATTAATAATATTTTTAAACTAAATTGATCAAATTATGTTTAGATTGAATCTCAACAAAATTGATGAAATTATCGCAAAAAAAACAAATTGGTTTCTAGAAACATTACAATCCCTCCATTATTTGAAAGAACGTGTACAAGGGGAAATTTCTATCGCTCTGTTAATATAATAAGCTGAATAATAGATAGCATTGCTGCCACTTTTAAATACGTATGTATTGGTAAATCTGGATAAAGAAAAAAGTGACAAAGGATGGGCATACGAAGGTGTAGCTTCGTGGTATAAATCAGCCAAGCTTTTATATCAGTGAATATGATAGTTGAAGTTCAAGTTTTGGTAATTCTATTTGAACTTTTTCATTACAGATAAAAAAACTCATAAATCAGTCAACTCGCTAAATATTTTCTGAATTTATAACTCCGTTATGATAAGTCTTTTTTTATTTACCACAAAAAAAAAAGTGATAAGGATGGAAAAAAAAAAATCAGGTAGACTTGTACTCCAATTTTGACTGTTTCGAAAACATTGTAGTTTTGTACTCCTTACAAATGAAGGAAAAAAAGAAAAAAAAAGGGACATTTATCAGTCATATAATAAATATAAATTTTTTTTTTCTAGAAAATTAGATGTAAAAGTTTTATTTTTATTTTTATTAGGGATTTGTATATGTAAAAGTTGGATGTGAATTCTGAAATCAAAATTTCATATATTAAAATTTAATAACACTGTTGTAGAAAAAAATTACATGTAAATAATTTTATTACAAAAGAAAAATCACCGCGTATTGGTGGTCAACGTGGAGACTGCATTGTTATCAACTGCAGCAGCCGATCTTAACCGTACCGAACTGACACGAGCCACTGCACATTCCCGTTTCATTTCCCAAAAAACAAAATACTAATAGATTGGCAAAGGGATACAAACGGCATAAAGAAAATAGATAGAGGACAATTTCAGCACTACAAAGCTCAATTCACACGTGAGTCACCAACAATTTATCGTTTTCTCTCACATACACGCACGCTTGCGTTCTTCGCGTCTCGGAGCTCTGCTACCCTTCTCTCCAGGTATCCCTACAAAACCGCGACTTTTGAGCTTTTACGAAATGGATTATATTTTCACTAAATTCTTCTCCAATTTTATAATCTCTTTGAATCGAAAACATGTTTTTCTATTTTCCGAATTTTGATTTCACGATCGTATGCTCTTTTTGGTTCCCGGGAAAACAGAGGAAGAAATCTTGTTTTTACGTCTAGTTTTTCTGTTTACAGCATAATTAATTGGATAAAACCCAAATTCTTATTTTTCTTTTTGTCTCTTATATTCTTGGTGGCCAAACGGAGACATCAACAAGTTTGGATTTTTGTGAATTACTGTTAGGTAGTTTGTACCAAAGTGGATTTAGTATTAAAAGAACTTTTTGGTTACTGGACTGTAAAATGTGAAAGCATATTATTCGGAAATATAATTATGTTATTAATTTCAATATATTCGAAGCAGCCCTATTGAAGAGTAGTTTAATTTGGTTTAATTGTGGTTGCACTATGCCAATTGGTTTCCAAGTGATTTGATCTTGGCATGATTGTTTCTGTGTGTGTGTAAAAGCTTTAGCTTTTGTTGGTTCAATAACCTAGCGGTTCATTACAGGTTCTTCGCTGATTATTTTCTTCTGCTTTTTGTTCCATTTCAGGAAACAGTTGGTTGGAGACAAGGTAAAGGTATTCTCTTGTTCATCACATCCAAGTTCATTGATTCTAAATGGTTTCATTTAATGCTTACTTTGTATCAGTGCAAAAGAACAACTTTCCGATGTATTTCTATGGGGATGACCTATGGTCCGACTTTTTTCTCAATTAGACTCATGGAATCCTCATTCACCATATATAATTATGTACTATTCCTCATGAATTATGATGAAGCCCTAAACCAAAACTAATTGTTCGGTAAACCAATTTGTTTACATTTGTGTTCAAACTACGTTATGTTAACAAATTGTGGTACATGTTTCTTAAAATTGCTCCTACGGTTATAGGAAAATTTCACTGAAAATCAGGCATGTTAGTATTTGTTGAGGATATCATGTGTCTTGCTCCTTTAACGGCTTACCAGTTCTCTTGAACACTTCTGAACCAATAATTATTCAATTTTGATATGCACGTTCACAATGAGACTGATATAGCCTTACCCTCCTCAAGTTTACATGAGGTTTGACATGTTAGCACTGTGTTTCTGAAACACAATTTGTGTATATGATTGACATTCTGTCTGTAGACCATGATGTTCCCTGCAGTTTTTTTGGCTCACTATTTTTTATCCTTGATAATTATTTGGGTTGAAAAGTCAGTCATGTTAGAGGTTTAAGGTCTGTTATTGGTCAAAACTGCTTTGAGTGTATAAATGGTATTTATGGTAGGATTTAATACAGAATGCATAAAGGTTCTCAAACATGTCTAATGAAAATTATCAACTTTTTATTTTCAAAATGGTTTCTGTTTGTTACATGTTTATTAGGAAATAAGTAGCGACTGATTAAAGCCCCTTAGATGGCATATGATTTTTATTGTGCAATATGTTTAAATTTGGAGTCATTTTACTCCAGCTAGTCCTGGAGATAAATTGATCATACTTGAATATCAATATCTGATTGAGGCTGCTTTTCATTCTAATTATATGACCTGTTTTGGGGGGCTATGTAAACTTATTAACTACTTCTTGGATAAGGCACAAACTTCTTAAGTAACATGAGTAATTGAAAATCCTAATTTAGGCTGGTTTTTTAATGGAGTTCTGCATGGAATTACAGCTGGTGCATACTTTTACATGTAATATTACACGTGATCCAGTATTTTACTTTATTAACAATTAATTTTATGAAGTAAGAATAATCCCCAGGCCTAGCTAGGCCCATCTAAGTTAGTCTGCTAAACTGTATATCTTCAATAATGCTAGAACCATGGCTCTTTAATAACACATGATAAGTATTAGAAAGTAGATAGATACTTCTCCTATGTGTGGTCCGGATCAAGCAGTTGGCTTACATGTTAAAGCAGTCCCCGAGTTGCATTACATACATCCCTTCTATTTTATGCAATTTGGAAATGCATCCTACCCAGATTGTTTGTAAGTATGCGGTATAAATGGTAATCAATGGCAGCTTTTTCTGGTATGCTTTTAGCGTGTTTTTCAGTGGAACAATATTGAATTGGATTATTTTTTTGTCTTAAATCAAGTTTCTAGCACCTTGCTTGTGCCTTGTCATTGAATGTCATATATGGACTTTGTGCATGAGAACATCATTAAGGCAAAACATACAAGATTTTTCAGTTAGTTTTTTAATCTTTTCTGAGCTCTCATTGTATAAGAAGTAATTTGCATAGCATTTTCTGTACTGTTTTGAAATCAAACAAACAATTGCCTTCATCACTTGGTTGCAGGGGTTTATTGTTCAATTTGAGAAATGGAGCTGAATACCATCAGAGATGCATTTGACCGTGTTGTTAAGAAGCAAAAGCTTTCATCTTCAAAATCTCATGAAGTAATTGATTATGTTGGCCAGGAAATTGAGCAGGTACTTGAGTTCTTGTCAACTCATGACTCTACTTCACCCGTTGATCAAAAGTCCATTCTTGCAGAGCTTAAACTCAAGCTTAATGCAATTAGCCCAGTCCACCAGTTGGAAGGTTCACAAAAGGAACTTAACCTAAACCTTAGCAAGTACCCTAAACTCCTTGAAAAAACCTTAAATCCTGACGTATCCAAGGCATACAGAAATGTTGACTTTGACTTCCATATAGTGAATCAGATAATTGCAAACCATTTTTACCAGCAGGGCTTTTTTGATCTTGGAGATAGCATAATATACGAGGCTGGAGAACCTGAAGCAACTGTGCTAAAATCTCAGTTTTTGGAAATGTATCAGATACTTGAGGCCATGAAGGTTAGGAACCTTGAACCTGCTCTGAACTGGGTCTCTGCTAACCGTGAAAAGCTGAAGCAGAATGGTTCCCATCTTGAGCTTAAACTTCATAGTCTGCATTACATGGAGATACTACAGAACGGAACCCCAGCTGATGCACTTAATTATGCCAAAACTTACCTTGCTCCTTTTGCTTTCCTTTACAAGGAAGAGATCATGAAGCTTATGGGTTGTCTTGCATTTCGAGGAAGGCTTGCCAGCTCTCCTTACTCTGAGTTAATGTCCCCAACCCATTGGGAGAAATCAACAGATGAGCTGATCCAGCAATTCTGCAGTCTCCTGGGGCAGTCCTGCAAAAGCCCATTGAGTGTTGCAATAACTGCTGGATTTGAAGGGTTGCCTACTCTATTGAAGCTGGCAAATGTAATGGCTGCAAAGAAGCAGGAATGGCACGCAATGAAGCAGTTGCCAGTTCCTGTGGAATTGGGCAAGGAATATCAGTTCCATTCCATATTTGTCTGTCCTGTAAGTAGAGACCAAGGAAGAGAAGAGAATCCACCCATGATGATGCCATGTTTGCATGTTCTCTGCAAGCAATCAATCGTGAAGCTCTCAAAGAGCAGCACACGCACATTTAAATGTCCATACTGTCCAGCAGAAGCTTCAGTTGCTCAATGCAGGCAGCTATATTTCTGAAAGCTTGTGAAAGTCTCTCGCACATCTTCAACAAGGGTCATGATATTGTGGATGAATTGCGTTCATAGTTTGTATATAAAAATTCTTTTGAGATTCATATTTTGATTTTTGAAGAACCATTGATTCTATAAACATGTCAAATAGACTTGTTTGTTGCAGTAAGGTCTGGAAAAGATTTACATTTGTGTTTCAACCATGTGGTGGAATGTGTCACCATCCAAGAAGCTGACTCTGATTCCCGCTTATTAATCTTCTGCTGAATGTGTGGCAGGAATTAAAAAAGGACATCTGCATCTCGCCCTGAGAGATGGTGCAGCCATTTTCTACTTTAAACTTAAACAGTAGGCCTCCATTACAAAAGGCAATAATTCCCACAAGGAGCCACCTAGAACAAAGTAATAAGCCCGATCTGGTGGATTAATAAACCCAGAAGTTCAAATATTGAATCATAGAGAAGACCGATTTAAATAGACAACTATCACCACAAGATAAAAGCAACAAAAACTCCAAATTGGCCATTCCAGAGGTGCTATTACTTCCCAAAAAGCAGCTTAGAGGAAACCGTTTTTCACATCATAAATAAACTATTTTATATTCCAAGCAAAAAATAAAATTAAAAATTAAAAAAAAAATCATATATCTGGCCTAAATAACATAAAGGATAAACTACCCTCTTTTGTTCTTCAAAAAGGTGAAGCTTTCTATTGCCAAAAGAAAGAAGCAGAGTGATCAAAGGAATATCTCAAACCATGGAGGATTTCGTAGGACGAAACCAATACTTTATGAATTTATTATGAATTACATTTTGATGCTCAACAATCTAAGAAAAACAGATTAAACGAAATGCTACTGAAGTAGTAATCCATGAATCTATTCGTTTTGTGAAAATCCCATAATTTTCTTCAAAGAGGGAAACAGAGCTGAAGAAGAAGAAGAGTTAGGAGATGGGTCTTGTTCATGTAAATATTCTTCAACCAATTCTTTGACGGACCTTGCAGAAAGTGGATGAAAATTCGAACCCCACTCTGAAACAAACCCTTTAACCAAAACCCACTTCTCCTCCTCTTCCATCTTCCCCCACCTCTTCTTAACCTCCTCTGCCTTGAGGTTTACGTACTCACACAGCTCTCCGAACAGCATCTCTCTGCTCTTCTCCATTGCTTCTTCTCTCTGCCCCAAAACACTGTTCATCCTCGCCACCTCTTTTGCCAAATCCGCCGCCAATCCTCCATCGTCGATGCTGCTGTTGGAGCATTGGATTCGGGTTTTGGCTCTGTTACTTAAAAAAGTCAAGGACGGTAAAGATTGGGTATGGAATATTCGAGGGTGTTGGGAAATTTCCGGGTAAAGGAGATTAATTTTCAGAGCCATTTGAGGATTTTGGAATTTGGGTTGGTAAGTTAATTGAGAATTTTTTTGGAAAGTCTGAGTCTTTAAGGCTAAATTCTGGAAGAAGGGATAGTTCCAGAATGGAAGGCTGCGACTACTCTGAACACAAATTAACATGGGATTGAGAGGTTGATTTCCCCAGGTCTCGCCGATGATTGGTTCATATGGTTTACAATAAACAGGGATTTTTTTATTTTTTATTTTTTATCTTTACAAAATAAATTCAGTACTCTCAGAACAATCATGTCGTCATTTATTACAATTTAGTCGTTTGATTATAAATATTTGATTGTTTAATCTGACATAATAATTGAAACTAATTTCAAATCTGTAGAAAATGTGTTTTGAGAATGCATTTTGGATTACAAGTTATCCACTTTGGCTATTATTTCCATTGAACTATAATTTGTTTGTGGTATTCAATGTCTAGATTAAAAATAGTCGAGTATTTTTTCGGGTATCATGGCGAAAAAAACTTCAAATGATTATCAAAGTTCATCAACATAAAATCTTGAAGATACGCATAATAAAACGGTTTTGGGATTATGTCATTCAGAAAAAAGGTGCGTTCAGATTCGTACCAAACAAGGTTCGAATTGGAGATGTATTTTCGGTGCTTACAAATGGTAATTACTTTTGTTAGGAGGAACAATGTTGACGGGTTGTGTTGAGTGGATTTTGTATCCACTATTTTGTGATATCATTTGGCATTTGTTGTGGCAAGATAAAGGTTTTTAGGCATTTTTGGTTATGTTTTGGTTTGATTTGTAGGGTAATGAAAAGCTGATGACTTTGGATAATTTCAAATTGCTTGGGTAGCTTGCAATAATCACAACCTGGCAAAACTATCTCTTAAAAATTATTGAAGGATTGTTATGGTCAAACTAGCTCTGAAAAATAAGTTACCGAAAATACAAATTAATAACACCTCCGTAAAATAAATATTAAGATTTATGCATCATAACCGGATCCACAAACACTCTGTATCTGCTTGTCAAGGAGTAAATGCATGTTACATGTTATATTATTATACCTACAGAAACAAGCATAACTAATAAGCATCATTACAAAAATGCACAAAAAATTTGAAGCATTATCCATAAAACCAGGATAGGATATAAGCATCCGTACTATACCTATAAAGCACAGTTGTCTCATCATATATTAGAAATAATGATCAAAATGACAAATGAAAGAATAAAGCAATTGACATGTCACTTGTTTGTTATAATTTCCCTCTTGGTCTGATATTGTTACAATTTGGAGAGTACCTGTTAACACTTCCCTTCACGAAAGATAGAATTGCAAGCTTTATGAATACATACGCTTTCATCAAACTCTGATCAAAATTTTCGTGTGTAGTATACCCATGCACCGTGCTGATTTTCATCTTGGTCTGCTATGCATACAAGGAATCTGTTCAAACCAAACTCCCTGAGACTCATCCATATATGCCATAAGAGATTTTAATGTAGGATCCTGTCAAACCTCTAATCACCCTGTCTCCAACCCAATACGTATGAGTTCTGATACGATGTCGACCCAAGTGTCGGGAACACCAGGTAAGCACCAATGCATGCAGTCCTGGCCCCAGATTTCTACTGCATCTTTCTTTCCCAACCAGGTTGCTGGATGGGCATCTGCTCTGAATTCACTTAAATAAGTCAGGTCGAGCAATTGAACATCTGTGCCTTGTAATGTGTCTCTAATCATTCGGTTCAGCACTCTTGCTTCTTTATTCACTCCATTGTTTCTGGGATCAAACCACAAGTCAAGCTGTCCAGGAATCACAATCCAACTTTCTCAAGACAACAAACAAAAATGACACTTTCAAATAATAAAACAAAAAAAATTGGTAAGTGCATGATCGTGTTTCATTCTGAGCAGTGTTTAGAATTAGATCACATTCAGAATCAAAATATCCAAGCAGTGTTAGAATTAGATCACATTCAGAATCAAAAAATTTGGATTCAATTTCACTATAGGTCACAAAAAAATTTGAAATTGTAAGAACTATCTGAATAGGGTGGCAGTGGCATACAAGAGAGGGCCATTATCCATTCATACCTGGAGCTCTTCAAGAGGATCACTGAACAAGCAACTGCCATTTTTATTCCAATCACCACCATAGAAATGCCTCGGTGACTGTAACCGCCAGAACTTGAGTGTCTTGTGAGGCAAGTGTTTTTGTATGTATGAGACCATATTCTCAAGAACCACTTTAAATCCATCCAACATCTCAAGGGGAGGATGTATTTGTTGACCCACATTATAGAACACAAGAGGTTTCTCTTTTGGGAATTTATCAGAACCCCACCTAATGAAAACCAAATTAGTAAAGCATCAAAGCGAAACAGTAGCCAAGTTAACGAATCAACATCTTCTGTGAAGAAACGTTAAAGGGTAAAGGAAAATACCAGTGCCCGGTATTGAAAATAAGGACATCATAGAAATCAGCAATGTGAGCCCAATCATCTGCAGGAGTATCAACATCTACCCGATAAATCCCTTCCAATCCATCTTGATCACCATCCGAAGGATCCTTTGGCTGCCACCTTAATTTGATCAGAAATGAATATGTTAGTTTGCCATCAAATAAACATGTGAGTTTGCCATTTTCATGAATTAATAGACTGATATGCAACGCATGACTAAGACATGTAAGAAGGGTTTTGGATAGCTTTCAGTTCAAGAACCATAATTACATTAACCACCATGCAATTCAGTCTAAACCAAGGAACAGTGCAACTAACAAGATTTGAACAAAGAAGGAATGGACGACACAGATCACTTCTACTCTTGTATCAAATTAAGGAAAAGAACCATCAAGATTATAATATACCAAAATGAGTGGGAATCAGAATGCCTCACTAATCACGATCCTCACCCATCAGGCCACCATAAATATTGAAATCACCTTACTCTAGGATATTGTAATTTGTGTCAGTGGGGTATATTTCTATGATCCTGAAAGGTGCCTTCTTGTTTTTTTGCTTATGAACATAAACATATACATGAAATTTGAAAAAAATAAAAATAATACTTTGGTGCAGAAAGATATAAAGATGGAATTTTGAAAAATAGACAAGAAATACAAATAAATCAGAAAGCTAGCAAACTTACTCATATTTGGCAAGCAATACAGCCCGATGGTAAGCAACTGTGACATTAAACTTAGGAAAATAAGCTCCTCTCCAAGCCCCCTTCTTCTTCCACTTCTTCGCACCCACATCAGCCAATCTAAGAATGCACAAAAAAGAAGCCAAAAAGTTCTCATTCAAAGAGTCACCAACAAACCCAATATTCCTATTCCTCATCATACCCAGAAACCGAAACGGGTCGATCCGCGGCAAATCACAAGTTGCAGGCACCCATTTCCAAGAATTAATCCTACCCATATTAGCCCTCTTGTTTCTTAAGCAGTTCCAGGCATTCCTGTGAAACGGGCATGTCTCGTCGTACATGGGTTTCCGACTGGGGTCCATAATCCAACCTCCATTGAAGAAATCGCACCGGGAAAAAGCACTGATCTTGTTGGATGGTGAGCTTGGAGAAGAAGAAGAGTGAAATGGAAGGAGTGAAGAGTAAAGAAAAATGAAACCAAGTGTTAAGAAGATGAGCCATGGAAAGAGAGGTGAAATTAGCTTAGGAGGCATTTCGAAGCTCCTTCATATGGACGAGAAGAGAGGAGCCTTCTCTGGCTTCGTTTGCAAAATGGTTTTGGCGTCAATAGAATCCCTATGTGATTCAGGTATGAAAAGACCAATATACCCTTCGTTTACCGCAGCTCAGTGACTTGCCTTTCCTATTAAGGAAGGGAGCTCTTCTCTCTGGGTTGTGGGAGCGCAGTCATGTATACATACAAACCAATTGGAGGCCCAGTCACAGTCACTCACTCCAATCAGCGCCTAATTAATTTAAATAAATATATATAAAAAAATCCACAGCCATCGACATGGTCATTAGCCTTAATACTATATCTGCTAGCCTTGCCAGTCACAATCATACCACTTCAATTATATTCCTCTCTTCTTCTACTGCCTTGAGGTCCCAATCAACTCTAGCCCCATCATCTCCTGTCCCTGCTCTTTGCTTCTCCTCTATCTTTGCCCCTGGTAAGCTTTTCCATCTCCAATTGTGTATATTTCCAAAGTTTCTAACAAAGTTTTTCTTTTTTTGTTAATTTATTCAGGCAAAACTCATTTTTGAGGCATGATCCGCTTGATGCGTTCTGGGTCCATTCCCTTTTTTCAGAATACTTGTTGCTTTTATAAGTTTTTAAGTTTCTTTAGCATTGGGTGTCTTTGGATGGAGGACTATTGGAAGTTTAGCGTATATCAGAGTTTATGGCTTGACTTCTTGTGTTTATGAATCTGGTGGAAATTACTGGCATGTTGAAGCTTGTGGGATTTAGATTTTTGTACATGTCATTTTCGATTCGATTTCTAGTGCATAACCATTTTCTGTCAGTCTTTAGTTGCTGAAGCTAGCGGAGGTTGGAAATTTTGAAACTTCACCAAGTGGGTTGTATTTAATAATTAATTTTTTTTCNGAAACTTCACCAAGTGGGTTGTATTTAATAATTATTTTTTTTTTCTCTTTTTGTTGGTTGAGATTCACGGCAAAAAGTACTAGGATAAATGTGGTGAACTCTATAAAAGTGGGGCTTTTAGATTTGAAAAGTCCAGGGAAGTTATTAAATGAATTGGAGTGGAAGAGGAAGTGAATGCAGGGGGTGCCAACAAGAAAATGTAAGAAGTTTTATGGTGGGTGGTTCAATAATAAGTGTTAGAGAAAAATATAAAAGAAATGATAATCCACCTCCTAGAAAATTAAACTTTTGGGAGAAGTGGAAATTCAACTATAAGGAACTGGCTGTTAGAAATAAATGGGTGGTGTTTTAGCAAGAACCAGCATCTGATATACTTTTCTATTGTTCTCCTCTCCATACTCCATAACCAAAGTGGTACAAGAGGGAGATGGAAAAGGTTAGAGGACATTACCTTTTCAAGGAGGTAGTCAAGAACTTTGCCTGAATGCAGATAATATATAAGGCTTAGTTTATTGCTCCTCTTGGAAAGAATAATAAACTTCTTAGTTTTTTAACTTTTTATAAGACCTTAGGCTTTATGTTATGATAGTTGATACTTATGCTGAGCTAATGCTAATATCCAACAGCGTGCTATGCTAATTTAAAAACTTGAATCATGTTAAATTCTATTATTCAGGTTCTGCTTTAGTTGTGGCAGGATATTATCATAGACTTGCATTAAAAAGAATTAATGTAACATTGTAATAATGATGTTTCAGCTACAAATTTTCTTCCTCTGCATATGTCATTATTGGCTTATCAACAAATTATTGTGATCTTGGATATTGTACTTTCTTATTGGAGCTGGGTTCTTTGATTGAGCAATATTACACGAAGGAAATCACCTTTCAATATCATAAAAGTTGCTAATATTATGGTTGTTTGTAACACTGTCAACTTACTGAAGCTTCTATAATGACTGTGGAGTCAGTTGTTCACCCTTTTAAAGATGCTTGAAGTTTGAAATTTGTTATATCTAAGCCTAAAAATTTAAACTATAATTTGTTTGGAATTTCTAATGTTAATCCATGTTTTTCTAAAATGTATGTATAAATTTATAATTCCCTTTTTATATGAAAGCTTATCTTCGTTAGGCTTAGTTGCAGATATGGATAGTGGGGCAGCTCCCAGTTTGTTTCCCTTGCACAGATGCAAAACTATTCACCTGGTTTGTTTCAAATCTGATTTTCAATTTGGATACAGCGTCTATTTTGGATCTAAACGTTCTATATATTTGGTTTGAAGGACATTCAAGATTGCCTTCTTTCTTGGATTCTGTTCTTGAATCAGGCATTGTTGTCTTATAAAAACGTACATCCAGGTCAGGCATGGACAAGGCATCCACAATGTAGACGGAGAAAAGAACTACAAATCATATTTGAAACCTGAATATTTTGATGCAGAGCTTACCCCACTGGGCTGGCAGCAGGTAAGAAGCTAAGTACCACATTTTATACAAAATCTTGTAAAATAAAAGAACCCATTTTACTTTTTTGTCCATGTTACTGGGAAAGGAACACTTTCATGAGTATATGCTGCTATTGCTACAGGTTGATAATTTGCGTAAGCATGTTCGTGCGTGTGGGCTTTACAAGAAGATTGATCTAGTTATTACATCACCTTTGCTAAGGTGATTAGCCATTGAATAAACATGCTTCCATTTTAGATGCTGCAAGCTTTGCTTATGGTCACTTTTACCTTGTAGAACCATGCAAACGGCTGTTGGAGTATTTGGAGGTGAGGGCTATACAGATAAATTGGATGTAGTGCCGCTGATGGTGGCAAATGCAGCAGATAGTGGACGTGCTGCAATTTCTAGTCTTGATTCCCCTCCAATCATTGCAGTAGAGCCCTGCCGGGAACATTTGGTATGTCTTGTTAGATCAAAACGTTGATCTATCTTGCAGTTGTCATGCTTCTTACTGAGAAAGTATACCATGAAGTAAATGGTAATAGATCTTATATGTCTTCTCATATACAATGTAGTTTTGACCTAATGACTATAACTGCTCTAAGACATCTACGGGAGAAAGTTAAATGTTTTTATAGGCAAGATAGTAACCATTTATCTGCACTTGATAGTTTTTGATTTTACTTGTTTGCATTTGCCAATTTGATTGCCAAGGTTTTGAATTTCTTATCTACATGGATTCAAAATGTTGAAACTAATTCAAAAACCACTTTTATTTATCTGTATGCCATTCAACAACCAATTCCTTTAATATTATATAAGACTTGGTGCTAGTTATTTTCAATTTTCCCCTTTCTTGTAGAAAGAAATGGAATAATTCATGGTATTTGATGTTACATTGACATTTACAACCTAACATTATGTTCCTGCATATTTTTGGTTACAGGGAGTTCATCCTTGTGATAAGAGAAGGAACATCAGTGACTATCAGTTTCTATTTCCAGCAATTGATTTTTCACTGGTAAGTAGTGTATATATGAATCTGAAAAAAAAAAAAAAAAAAAAAAAAAAAAAAAAAAAAAAAAAAAAAAAAAAAAAAAGAAGAAGAAGAAGAAGAAGAAGTTATAATTTTATGTATTAAGTCTATTTGCTGGCTGTACAAACTCATCAATGTTAGTAGTTTAGTAGGTTTTATGTTGAAATGACCATTTTTTACTGCAGATAGAAAGTGACGAGGATATACTGTGGAAGGCCAATGTCAGAGAGACAAAGGAAGAAGTTGCAGCCAGAGGATTGCAATTCATAAATTGGTGAATATCTATTTAACTATGAAACTATGGACTTCTGTTCATCTTGTAGATCCGTAAGACATATAATGAAACTATTATACTGAAGTTGCAGCAGCATTTTGCAATAGAAACTTTAGCATGAAATTCTTGGCTGCAACCTTCTTTCATTTTATTATTAAGAGACTTAATCGTGATGGTTCCCTGGAAGAACTGTGGTATGGTGTTTCTTAAAATTTGTACAGGTTTTACATGTTATAAGCCTACTGGTGTTGTCTGTCAAATTTAACAAGGGCCTCAAGGTTCTACCGTCAAGTTTATCTTCTGGACTTCAGAAAGCTAGAACTTCATCTGATGGAATCACATGTTATGTTGGTCTCGCTAGATTTAGTCCTCTATTTGTCTAACAAACATTAAGTTTCATAGTTTTATCATGTATTGTCAAGATCTCACCCTCCCTAAGAAGAAAGTTTTTTGAGATATTTCTGTAAATATATATTTTTGTTCGAAAAGGTATCAAGTAATTTGGTAGTTTTGATTCTTTTGAAGATCATAGAAATTTAAAATCCTGAAAGATTATAATTATAATGACATTGCTTCGCTTTACATCTTCCTTTATTCTTTTGGAGATTCATATAATATGCTTATGAGTGTTTGATTGATGTGATCAATGGACCTCCTAACAAAAGAGTACTTCGCAGGTTGTGGACAAGGAAGGAGAAGGAGATAGCAATTGTTACTCATCGCGGATTCTTGTTTCATACACTGACTGCATTCGGAAATGACTGTCATCCTCTGGTGAAGAAAGAAATCTGCAAACAGTAAGTTTTCGTATTGTCTCTTATTTGATTGGAGAATATATCGACTAGTGTGAACCACTAGCTAAGAATGATTTGAAAACATCATGCACTTTTTATCCGTATTTATATGGAGTCTGAATATCTTTTCTAACATGTCACTTGCAGCTTCACCAACTGCGAGCTTCGCTCTATGGTCCTTGTAGACAGAAGGTTAGCTTTTGAATTTTCAAGAGGAATTGCTGCATGTGCTTGTATAGGATGCTTAAATAACCTTTTTTTCCATTTTCCAGTATGACAGGATCAGATCCCTCAACAACTGATTATCCAGGAAAGATTCCTTATGGTGTGGATCTTCCTAGTGACGTTGCAAATGAGAATCCTGAGGAAGAAAAGCCTTAATATTTTTTTGATTTACAAAATGGAAAAGAGAGAAAAGAAAAGGGGTTGTTGCCAAGAAAGTCCAATTCCAAGTGATGAAACTATTCATAGTTCCTTACAATATGGCTTCTTCTTTTCTGTATCCATAGGGTACGATATATATGTTGTTGTATTGTTGGTAATCTGTAAAATTTATGCACAGAAAAATGGTGTACCATAATGCTGCCCATCGTAAAGGGTTTGACAAGGTTCTGCCTTTTGGACATCTGGCATCTCACAAGATTAACAGAGAAGATGGAATATTTGTTATTTCGAATCAAAACTGATGGAAAATTGTTCAATCTAAATCAAGTGGTAATCCGTTTTGCCATTTTCATTTTTTAAGTATCTAAAATTGTAACTTTTCTTGTGTTTGATTCAGCCCGTGAGGTCCATTTTTGGCTGTATTAAAGTCCTGGCCTTCCACTTAGTTCCATCTTTTATCTTTTTCTTTGTTGGCAAGCTGTTCTCCAAACAATTATTGCTAAAAAAAATCCCAGGATTTTCATTGTTGCCACTCTGCCTGTTGATGCAATAGATTGTTAAAAGGAACAGGAACAATCACCATATCTTGGAACCAGAAAGGGGTACTCGCCTTTGTCTATGCGGAGCAGGGCAAAGTATAGCACAGAAGAAAAATTCAGAAGATAATTTCATGGACCTACAAAACTATGTACCATTACTTCCCACATGTCATAAAAATAAAATGAGCGAGAGAGAGAGATATTAATTTATTGATGACAATGACAGGAACTTCCCTACAAAGCGATCCACATATGCTTTTCTGAGTAATGAAGTTTGGCTGTTGTATTTGAATTTTCCCGGGCAAGGAGGATACATTATATACTAAACTACACTACTTTCCACTGGGAAAGTCCGGCTCACACATTATAGCAAAGAAGAGAGAAGGAAGGATTGAATTTTTCTCATATTTTCAGAATATCTCAATATTGATGGGATTAGAAGGTTCATATGAAACACAAAAGTCGTTCGCAAGGGCTTGTTTATTATCACATGGCTAAGATTTTGACTGTGCAAGAAAAAGTTTTTCACACAAAATTAGAAAGATGAAAATGGACCAATTGCCATATGATTTTTATCTCTTGCAGACACAAGTACATAACAACGAGCCACCAGCAAAGTCGCAAAGTCAGCCATTTAGAACATCAAAATATGAAACAGGCCTCTTCTTGGACTTTACAAAGAGTTCCTGAAAACATGAAAATAGTGATTCAGGACCAGCAAAATGAAATGCTGAAAAGTTAAAAACAATCGTTGTTTCTTCATCCAAGGTTAAGAGATACAGAGTCTGATACCTCTATTGCAGAAGCCAAACGCAAAATTGATGCTTCAGCCCATGGACGGCCTATCAGTTGCAATCCTATTGGAAGCCCTTGTTTGTCATACCCCACCTGAACGATAAACACATTAATAAATAAATAAAAGGACAGAGAATCAGTTGGATAGTAAAATATAAGATGGTATAGAACATTAAATATTCTTTCTGTGGTCATTGACTTTCAGTTTGATTATTTCATTATGGAATATTAACCATTTAAAAAGATAACAGATATTAAGCTATATTTAAAGTTTTTATGGAACCCATGGCACCAAGAACTGGACCAAATTGGTCGGTTAGACAATTTTTTGGATGAATACTCTTTCTGTCTCAGTCCTCTCTCAGGCCATACATGGTGTATAGAAGAAGAGCAGCTTGCTCAATTGGTAATGAAGGTGAACCTCCCTATCCTGAAAGTGAACTTGTTTATGCTAAGACTAAGAGTGACATCATATTATCTGTTACAAACAAGCAGAAACCTTTTCTAAGAGAAAAATGTACATCACTCACAGGCACAGTTATAGCAGGAAGTCCAAGAAGATTTGCAGCAAGGACAAACCGCATAAGGTAGCCTGAAACAAAAGATTGGAATGCATCAGAAACAATGTCAGTTAAAAGAATTATTTGGCTTATAAACACTTTCAATATCATGCATTTAGGAAGACAGCAAATTATTGTTCTGCAATTACTATATATTATTATTTTCTGAAGTTCCAACCAGGATGTAAATGGTCAGACCTGTAACTTGCATATCTGTTTCCCCATCTTTAATAGCACTAGATGGTATTTTGGGTGCTGTCATGCTGTTATAAATCAAAGGAAGAGAAAAGCATATCATCAGATTTCAATTGACATAATAAAGTTTTTCATAATGAAATTTTAAACTATTGAAATGTATAGACAAGAATTTATATGGTGAATAAATTACTTTTCAGTAGTAGATATTCATAGTAAGTAGTTAAATGTCTCTAAATTAAGCAAAGTATTCGATAACATGTTATGAGAGGGATCTATATATGGTTCTCACAAAAAAGAAGAGAGAGATCTATAGATCCAATGTAAATTTTTTAAGTAACCATAACTAAAACTGTACAAAATCTCAAGTTACATGACAGGAACTTTTGCACCCCTTAGATATCTTAGGGAGTTTGACAGACCCCTTGGATCTTGTGGTGGCTCCAACTCTGTGATTGGGCATCAACATCCATCCTTTGAACGGGAATATTGATAACATCATCAATGTACCAAAATATCAAGTCATAGACAATTTTATTTAAATTTAATTTGGAAATTTAACTTACAACCTATATCCAAATTCAATCTCATTGACAGGTGCACCCAGAACTCCTGTAATAAATTGCTCACATACCCGGTTGTTGGGGTCACAATGACATCAACCTTTTTGAATATTTCCATGTGATAGTACATAATCCTTCTCCTGAAATCAACCAGATCAAAACTAAAAGTATAAATATTCAATCCATTTTAAGAAAAGAGATTCTAGTAGGATTTACAGGAAGCTCGTCACCTAATTTCTTCTTTTTTCACAAGAAATTATTCTATAATAAAAGTTAAAACAGGAAAAGAAAGAGTATCACAAAGAGGTTGATGCCACAAGGATGCCAAAAGTTTAATTCTACTCTATTATAGTAGGCACAAAAAGCTCAGCATTTTTCACATAGTATATATGCAGGAAGAAAAAAAATACTGTCCTGGGAATTTTTTATTTTCAGGTTTTATCATGTGGGGACAAGCAATACTGATAGAAGTCTTACGTAGTATTAAAGTTTTGAGTTGCTAGAAGTCTTGGATTAAATCAGTTAAAAATTTGAACATCCAGTTTAAGAGCTTTAGATGCTTCTAGGTGCAAGAGCAAATATGATTTAGTAGAATAATGAACATAAATTTATAATTAATTATGTCAAGCTTTGATGCTTCTAGGAGACAATCAATTATAGCTTTCTAACAGACTCTCAGTGAGAGATAAATCAAAGCCTTAAGATAATGCAACCCTCTGGAGAAATCAGTGAAGTAACAACATGGAAACACATTGGAAATGGAAGTTTAGAATTTTACAAAGTTAGAATACGGTACATGAGGATGGATTCACATAGTACATGCTATTATCTAATTGTCTAAGAATGCCAACTTACTCTTGGTTACTTTCTCTGAGAAACCAAATTAATGTTTTCTGAACGATTTGTAATGTACACTTTACTTAGATTGGTAGTTATTCAAATAATAATTCTATCTGAGGTATGCTTCAGAATAGAAATTTAAGTTACACTATTTAAATAATAATTATATTCCTGTTTTGCATCAAGATAGAATTTAAATTACTGTTTTTATAGGCTCAGGCTCAGCATCTCAGACAAGCTTTAGAATCTAGCATAAATCCAAACACTGCTTAACTAGGTTTCATCTAATTTCAATTGCTTGTGTGGTCTGTATGTCATACAAATATTTTCTCAAAAAAAGGTATTCTGTCTTTCTTGCACATAGCTTGGATACCAAATCCACATAAATTATTTTTCTATTTAATATGTTGCCTCACCTAAGACACTGGGCAGCAACATAGTTTGCTGCAGAAAATGATCGAAAAAGTGCCATACTAGTACGAGTATCATATGTCAATCTTGAACCTTTCCTGCAATAAAGAAAAATAGATAGATAAATAGACATATATATATATATAGAGAGAGAGAGAGAGAAACAGTATCAAATCCAAAAATATTTACATAAATGGAACGACATTGTAAACAGTTTTTATGATGAAGGAACAAATGGGCTATTTTTAACATTTGTGTTATTAATGTCAAGACTATTCAATTGTTACTTATGTGTTAATTCAAATAAAATAATAATAATAAATAAATGAAAAGAACATACCCATCTGCACAATCTGGATTCAATGAACGCACTGTCTCAGATCCAATTGAAACAAGATGAGCATTGCGCATTTCTTCCAACTCGGGTACAACAATTTCTACCATCTTGTAACATTATAATAAAGAAAGTGTTGCGTCTCAACTTAGCATAAGCACATTGAATCTCTTATTAAAACGTATAGTTTTTACTTTTTTAATTATAAACAATGATGAATTTCAAAATATGGACAATGACAAGACTTACTTCACAACCATGGGATTTTGACAAAAGATTAAGAGCATCCTCACATTTTTCAGAAATATCAGTTGAATATACATCATTAAACCACTGCAGGAGAATGAGATTATAAGTATATACATATATAATTTAAAACATGTTGGTTGATATATAAGACAAATGAGTATAATACTACAATCTACTTCCATAAGAAGGGGCTATTACCGCTGTATACTTCCCTAGTCGCATGGATCCCAAAGTATTTGAATTGTCATAAGATAAATCTGGAACGCAAGGTGGGCCCTACAAAAAGTAAACAGTGATTACTTCAACATCTGAGCCAGAAGAGGCAGACTAATTAATTATTATGGAGGAATAAAAGCTGGCCAAAATTGTCTCAATCGTTTAAGAGAGAGGAGGGGAAAAAAAAAAGTCAACATCAGCAATCAAAATACGCGAAATCCATAACAAGCTTAGGCCAATGAGTTGAAACCAGTCATACCAAAAGACAGTACAGAAACTGAGACCACCTTATCAATCTATGCTTGTGCATGACTGGATTTAAATAAGATAATTCATTAAATCCTAAATCAAAATGTCAAATAGTTACTTATTATATTCTATAATACAATTAATTATCTTTCTTCAGTACTTTTCTTTTGTTCATTCTAGTGGCCAACAAGGTCACCATTCAAGAGACATAATAAAAGTGACATCTTGATAGTACAATTATTTTTTAAAGTTTCTGGCAAGTACTCTTTAGTAAGGGTTTCAAAAAATACCGGTTTCAAACTAATTCTTTCTGCAAGAGAGGAGCCCAAGATTGCCGAGTACCTGATAAATTAGAACTTGAATCAGAACACGTTCAAAAATAAAAAGTAACTATCAGAACCAACTGAAATGAAAAGGCAACTATTGGAAAACCATCTAATGAGAAACTCTGCAACTCAAAGTAAAGGAAAACCTGTTACAAGGATGAGAAACTCGAAACAAATAATATATATATATATATATACCATTTGATTAGAAACTCAAATTTAATGCAACTAAAAATAATGGAAAACCAGTTACAAGCATGATTTTCTTACACTAGCATTACATCCTCCACTGTTGATGCAATTGGTCCAATAATTTCCACTGTCCCAGAACCACATAATGACCTGTGAAAGAAAAGAAAGAAAAACAATATTTTAAAATATTCTTGCTTGATAAAATCTTACTATAGCATCACATATGTACATGAAACAAAAATGAACAAGAGAATATATTCCTTTTAATTACTAAGAACTTTCTGAACTGGTTATATTTGGAAACTACATTATAAGGATTCTGACCTTTCTAGGGACGAACACAAAGTAGCAGCTATACATGATATATCTCAAACTCAACTAGATCTTTCGACAGTGATTTACTTTGTCTCATTCTAAAGATATGATATCCCAACTATAGGTTGTAATTGACAAAAAATTACTAATAGCTGCCGTGTATATAAATGCAAAATTCATTATAAACACTAAAGTGCATGTACCCCCCACTGGCTAGCCGGTATCAACAAAAAGAAAAAACAAGAACTGAATTGATTATCAAATTAACAGCCATTGCATGCACCTAGCATGAAGGCCAATTAAAGGCTTGTCAGGCAAATAATTAGAATTTTCTTTATGTATATTGTACTATAAAAATGAGTGATCCATTTTGACTTACTTAATATTGATAAATAAAGATTCATATAGTAATTCTGCACAGAACATCTCCAATAAAAAAGCCACAAAGAAATATATAAGGCTGGAGAACAATATCTGGAACCTAACAAAACCTCATGTTCCAGTTGCAAAGCAATGCAGCAAAAAAGTAACTAGTGGACTTTGATCTTGAACCTAAAAGTAAAAGAGCTTACCCTCCCATATCAGTGCGTCCAAATGTTGTCTTCAAGCCCACTACCCCACAAAGGGAAGAAGGTATACGCACTGAACCTGCTCATTTACAATAAATAAGCATAATTAATAATAAATATGTATGAAATAATAGAGCAACCCTTTCATATTAGTTTTTCACAACCTCCACCATCTGTTCCAAGTGCTGCAGAGCATATTCCAGAAGCTACAATTGCAGCTGGGCCTGAGGAAGATCCGCCTGTATACCTTTCTGGCGCATGAGGATTTCTTGTTGTTCTTGACTCAACAATTATACAATTAAACTTAGTACATAAAGATTGGAGTCAAATAGTATAGCAAATCATGTAACAGATGTAAATTAAAATTATTGGTATGTATCTCCTAACGGAACCCATGGTGCAAAAGCATATGGATCATATCATATCAGCAAAAAAGACACCTTCATAATAGTTAAAACTGAAATTGTTTCTACTGAAAAGAAAAGGAGGATAAAGTTAATAAAGAAAGAGTAACTAAAAGATCTTCCAAAGTGAACTCCAAAATAGTTGGGTAGGCATGTTACAAGATCAATGACCTTTCTGCATTGTTCATTTATACCTTAAAAAATAATAAGCCCCAGATGGGGTACCCTTATGAATATTTTCACATTGTTAAACTGTAAATATGCTGAAGCTTATAAGTGTCCGTTTGTCAACGCATTCAGTTTTTATTTATGATTTTTAGCTTTTGTTTATGATTAATGATTTATGGTTTATAGTTTTTATTTTTGGTTCTTTGTTTATGTTTTTGCTAAAAAGAAAAAAATAAAAAACAACAACTATTTTTTTATTTTATTTTTATGAAAAAAAAATTATTTTTGATAATCATTCTAAATTTTTTATTTTTATTTTTTTATTTTTATAAAAACTTTAGAAATAAATTTAAACAAATCCATATTCGATTATTGTCGGTTTCAGATTTTGGCCCCGACCGTAGTGTTCCAGGTTCTAGCCAGGACCAGGCTATCCTGATCCCGGGTTCAAGCTCGGACCAGGCAATCCCGGCTGTCCCAGATATTGCCCCCGACCAGGCAGTCTTGGGTTCTGGCCCAGATTCTGCCCTGGACTGGGCTGTCCCTGATTCTAGCCTGGACCAGGCAGTCCTGGGTTGTGGCCCGGACCGGTCGATCCCTGTTCGGATTCCAGCCCAGACTGGGCGGTCCCAGATTCCGACCCCGACCGGGCAGTCCCGGGTTCCGACCCGGACCAGGCTGTCCTGGATTCTGGCCCAGACAGGGTTGTCCCATATTCCAACCCCGATCGGGCTATCCCAGATTCCAGCCCGTACCAGTCTGTCTCGGATTCCGACCTGGACTGGGCTATCCCGAGTTTCGGCCAATATCGAACTATCCCGGATTTCGGCCCGGACCGGGAGGTCCCAGATTCCAGCCAGTACCTGGCTGTCCAGGATTTCAACATCAACCAGGCAATCCCGGGTTGCAGCTCCGACCGGGTGGTCACAGGTTTCGGCCAGGACTAGGCTGTCCCGGGCCCGAACTGGGCTATCCCAAATTCTAGCCTCGACCAGGCTGTCCTGAGTTCCAGTCCGTATTGGGCTGCCCCGGGTTTCGGCCCGTACCGGGCTGTCCAGGACCAGGCGATCCCAAATACCGACCCCGATCGAGCTCTCGGATTCCAGCTTGAAGCGGGCTATCCTGGATTTCGACCCCAACCGGGTTGTCCCGGGTTCTGGCCCGGACTAGGCTGTCCTACATTCCAACCCCGATCAGGCGCTCTCGTGTTCCATCCCAGGTATTGGCCCCAACCGCGCTGTCCTTCAGCGCGGACTTGGTTGTCCCAGGTTCTGGCCCAAACCGGGTTGTCCCTGGTTCCAGCCCTGATCGGTCGTTCCGAGTTCCGACCCTGTTCGCGAGCAATTCGTGGTCTCGACTACATCTAGACGGTGTCTAAACCAAGCAACGTATCGTGTTTGTGTCGTGTGGTATTCGTGGTCGTGTCAAAATTTTCTCATCCAAACCCAACTCATTAAGCTTTCGTGTTGAAATATGTAAACTCAAACCCATTCATAAAATTATTGTGTAACCCGTTATCCAACACATTAACACGTTAATTTTTTTCAAAATTATTTTTTAAAAAATAAAAATATATTTGATTTATAATTCATAGTCTATATTAAAAAATAATGAAGCAAAGATAAACATAAATATTTTTATCTTTTTATAAATCAAAAATAAAAACTAAAACAACATACTTAGTACATATTAAAAATTAAACTAATAGTATCATCTAAAACTGAATATATAATAAAATTAGAAATATTCATATTAAAAAAATAGTAATATATATATAAATGTAAATTACTTCTATTTTCAAAAAGTTAATCTCTTGTACATAATAAAACTTGTACTACATCTATCTTTATTAATAAATTAAATTTTTTTTATTAATAAATTACTAAAATGTCATTAAGGACTAATGGGTTTTCGCGGATAAACCCGTTAAGATAACGGGTTCATAACGTGTTGACTCGTTATCAACCCAACCCGTTTCAGACAAACCCAAACCCGTAAAATTCATTCGTGTTTGTGTCGTGTTAACGGATCGTGTTGAAATTTGCCAGGTCTAACAGTGTCAGTATGGGTGACTCATATTCAAGCCTTGTTCAAGTTGTCTTGTATCTTAGAATTATTAATGACAAAAAAAAAATAAACTGACAATGAAAATGAAAAATGACTTTTTAACGTTTTTTCATTTAAAATAAAAGTGAAAATGGTTTTTAGTTTTTTAAAAATGAAAATCGTTATCAAACGCATTTTTGTTTTTCTAAAAAAATAAACAAAAATGGTTATCAAACGCATTTTCATTTTATGTTTTCAAAAACAAAATTAAAAACCATAAATTAATAGATTATCAAGAACCTAGAATAGGAATTCGACCAAGAGCCTAGCAAGGACCACCACATGCACATGGCCTACTCTTAAGCCATCTCGTGCCTCTAGGGCACATGCAGCAGGCACGCGATGGAGTGTGTAGGCAAGCCCACATGGCTGCTTGCATGGCTCCCACACACGGGATGAGTTGGCAGCAGGTGTTGGCTGACTTTGTGGGACAGTTATGAGCAGTTACTGGAGGCCCTTGCCTTGGTGGTGTGCATCCAGCTGAGATTGGGGCTTGCCAAGGCGTGCCACATGTAGGCTGATAACAAATTTGATTTATTTTTTTTAAAAAACAAAAATCAAAATGCGTTTGATAACCATTTTCATTTTTTAAAAACTAAAAATCATTTTCAGTTTCAGTTTTTAATTTTTTTTTTGTCCTTGATAATGCTAAGATACAAGACAACTCGAACAACACTTGAATCTGAAACTGTCCATACTGACACTATCCAGATGTGGTCGAGACAACGAATTGCTCGAATAGGGTTGGAACCTGGGACCGTATGGTCTTGGCCAGAATCCGAGACTGCTTGGTCAGGGCTGCAACTCGGGACCACCTGGTTGGAGCTACAACTCGGGTTTGCTGGGTCGTGGTCGGAATCCAGGACCGCCCAGTCCGAGCCTGAACCTGGAACAGCCCAATCCGACCGAAAACCTGGACCGCTAGGTCCGGGCCGGAACCAGAGACTGCCCGGTCAGAGCCGGAACCCGGGACTGCCCAGTTCGGGCCAGAACCCAAGACTACCTGACCCATGCCAGAACCCGGGACAACTCGGTCAAGGACAATACCCTGGACTGCCAGATTGTCTAGTCCGGATTGGAACCCGAGATCAGGACAGCCTAGTCCGGACCGAAATTTGGGAAACTACGGTCAATGCCAAAATATAGAACCAACAATAATCGAATATGAATTTGTTTCAATTTATTTATAAAATTTTAAAAAAATTAATAAAAATAAAAATGATTATCAAAAATAATTTTTTTGCATAAAAAAAATTATAAAATGGTTGTTGTTTTTCATTTTTTTCATTTTAGCAAAAATATAAACCATAAACTATTAATAAAAGCTGAAAACCAAAAATTAAAAACAAAAACTGAATGCATTAACAAACAGACCCTAAATAATTTTAAATTTACCAACTCTAGCATTCCAAGGATTTCTTACTAATCAAATATTATATGCTCTAAGGAAAAACTTACCCATAGTTTGGATTGTTTCCAGTTGTTCCCATGCCCAGTTCATGCATATTTGCCTTCCCTACAAAAATGACACCACAGCTACGCAATCTTGAGACGCACACTGCATCCTTCCTAACAGAGCGAACCTCATGCATCCATGTTGTTGCACCTGTCATCATGGAATAATATCTAAGTTGGCTTAATAATAATAATAATAATAATAATAATAAAAGAACATCATGAAGGTTATCACACCCTTAGAAGGATGGGGATAGCAGTCTATATCATCCTTGATTGCCACAAAAATCCCGTCCAAGATACATAATGGGTTCCCTGCAAAATAGAAATTAATAGGTGTCATAATTATTATGCAACTCTGCATCTACTTCCACCACCATCAATACAAACGGACATATGGGCTTTTTTCATAATAAATACACATGGTGTAATCTACCAAAACATGGTCATAACTTTAAAGTACCTTCTTCAAACCTCCTTGTTGAAGCTGCAGCTTGCTTCCTAACTTCCTCGGCATCAAAAGAAATCAACAAAGGTTCTGGGGGTTTCTTATTGCTGAACTCCTTTATAACTGAGATTATGTGCTCTGCAACCTACATAATTTGCAATTCAGTTACAAGCAAATGAAAATTTGTTCTTGCTGCTGAACTCCTTTATAACTGAGGTTATGTGCTCTGCACCCTACATGTTTTGCAATTTCAGTTACAAACAAATAAAATTGTGTGGAAATAACACCAACTTACTGTGGTTGGTGTTGCACGCCCAGAACGATAAGCATATGCATAATCACGTATTTTCCAGTACCGGAAAGATGGGGTTGAATCCCCGTTCCAGCAGCTAGCAGGATCATATTGTGGAAGGGATTTCAAAGCTAACTCAACTCTCTCTTCAGGTTTCCCTTCTTCATCAAGCATAACAACACCAGGCTCGGGTTCTAATTGATGCCACAATCAAGCTATCAGTTTTATGGATGAGCTATTACATTTTTTGAACCACAAGATATGCAATTTATTAACATGTTGGATTTTCAGTTTGACATATCTGTCCGGACCCTAGTCTCTCTGTATACATAATGTTACAAATTTCTTCTTTTCTAACACGATAAAAGGCAAAGCAACGTATGGATATTTTCACATTTCTCTCATAAATTGTAACACAAAAAGGACATCAAAAGCAAACAGCTAAGCAGACGGTTTTCCTAAAGCAACAGTCAAAATAATTGATCAAACACAAGTGGAGACACCCAATCACACATAAGTTACGTAACGTAACCTATAAGGCTAAAAGCAGCAGAGGAAACTCTAAACAAACGTCCCCTTTCCTGCAGTCCCAGTGCGGTGCGTCAACGTGGACCAGCCCAAATGAAAAACAGTAACTAGAAAAGGGAGTACAGAAGAAAACCTTGGGGAGGAAATTCAGGTTTAAACATGGGTCCCTCTGGTATCTCAGTTTTCTGCAGCAACTGCAAATTGTAATGCAGACAGCCATTTCATTTCATAACTTCTGATCAGAAAAAAGCCAAACAATTTTATTTTATTTTTTAAATAAAAAAAAGATAAATTGTATACAGCAGACCTGATCAAACTTATTCTGGTTCCTTAAGAAAGATATAACCAAAGGACCAATCAACGGCGTTTCGAGAATCCAAACAAATAACTTGAACACGAACCCAGTCAAATGTGGAGCTGCAACGAACGCCATACAACCAATTCATTTCCAGTAAAAAACAAAATAAAAGCTTTAAACTGCCACCCACAAACACCCTCATATGTTTCAGAACCAAAAAATGAAACATAGAAACCCCACCGACACACACCCAAATCTACAGCAAACCAGCAGTGTATATGCAAATTCGAAAATAACCTTCAATGTCTTTCTGCTCGTATTTGACGGCTGACATATCAACTTCTTGCACTGGCACCATTACACGCTTCTTCCCCATCTGAATCACCACCACCAAAAACAAACACAGAGCAATTGATCGAACAGTTAACGTGCAATTCCAAACTCCAAATTCAGCAGCCAAGCAATCAAAGCTAGAACCCCCAACCTTGGAGAGGATTTCGGAGAAAAAGAGCGAAAGAAGAAGAAGGGCTTTGGGATTGTCTTCGAGAAGGTGGGTGGGGAGGCTTAAGGGCGATTAAGATATATAATTGTCGCTTTGTACTTTGCCCATACTGGTTGGAAAACGTCCATTGACGCCCATACGCGAACAAGTCAAACCTCTGCCTCGCATCGTCCGAAACCAAATTCAATTTGTCGTGGTTTGGATCCGGTAATATTTTCCGAACCGGTTATTGCTCCGAATTTCTTCCTCCGGGTACTATAACTGTAACGATCCTGAACTTCAACGTTTCATAAAATGCTGCACCTAACTAACTGCTCATACAGTCAACGTCCACTGGTCTCTCTCGATTTTTTCATCCATTTTTTAGATTTTCTACAAAAATAAAAGATTTGTATTCCAAAATGGTAGTAAATTAAAATTAAATGGGTAATTTGCGTGGGATGAGCATTTTTCCTTTTTATTTTAAATAGCATAATAATTTTTAAAATATAAAATATTTTAAATTTTTTTTAAAGAATAAAAAATAAATTTTTTTATCAATTCCAATTATATTTTTTATAATTATTTTTTATTTTATATTTTTCAATAAATAATTATAATTCATATTTTTTTTTAAACTAAAATAGTATTAAAAAAATTAAAATATAAAATTATAATTAATATATTTAATTATAAATGTGCATAGAAAATTATAGAGCAATAAATAAAATTCTATGTAGAGAGTGAGTTTGGCTCTCTAAATATAGAGAGCCAATGTTTACTTTTCATTTTGATTTGTAATTTTGAAAAATTCATTGGAGCTATAAAAAATAGTTATAACTCTTTAAAATAAAAAAGATGAAAATTTTAAAGAATCTATTGGAGATGCTGTTAATATTTTATGTTTTAGAAATTGGCAAATTTAATTTTTATTTTTTTTGGACAATTTAGTCATTTTACTATATGAAAATTAATCTTTTTTATTTTTTTTATCCATCCTCTTTTAATATTGCATGAATATTTCATATATACAAATCATCTTCATTTTTTTTTTTCCTTTTTTTTCCTTTTCAATCATCTTTTAATTTTGCATGAATATTTCTTATTTCCAAATCATCTTCATCTTTTTTTTTCTCATTTTTCTTCCTTTTCAAACTTTTCCATCCATAATAGAATTATTGCAATAGCTTCTCAAAATCAAACAATTCCCTTAATTTGTTTTCTATTTTATTTATTTTTTAAAATAACTTAGATAATATTTTTAATAAATATTTGGATAAGAAAACGAAAGCCTGAAAACTTCCTCTCACATATCGGGTTGATCTTGATAGTTTAGATAAATGACCGAAAAACCGATCTAGTTTTCAAAACACAAGTGGACATAGAAAAAAAATAAACGGGCAGTAGCGATCGTGAAACAATCTTTTTCGAAACAGAGTGTAAAACAATCAATCGAAGACTATAAATTCTTCAATGTTCGTGAAAGAAACGTTGTAGAGCTTGAAAAACGGTAGAAAAAAAGAAGTCATTAAGAATGAAGAAGAATAGAACTTTGTATGTGCCATATATTTAATTTATCTTTAAAAAAAAAAAATCTATCTACCNAGTGTTTTGTAGCTCCCAACAAGTATTAATATTGAAGGTAGGACTTTCAATTTTAATATAATATTGAATTATAATTTAATATTATTATTCTTATAAGTTTAAAATGATAAAAAAGTATAATGAAATTTAGTTATATATTTTAACAAGTATAACTAAGAGGGACGAAACTGAATCAAACTAAACTATCAAATTTGATTTGGATAAAATTTTAATGGTTAATTGGTTCGATTTGGATTTTTATAGCTAAAAGTAAATTATTTTTAATTTGGGCTAGGGATGTGGGTGTTCATCGGTTAAAAATAAATTTATTTTGAAAATAACTAATCCGATCCAATTAGTAATCGATTTTATTTTTTTCAATCCGATATGATCCGATTTATATATTAAATTCAATCCAATCCAATTAGTAATTGGATTAGATCGGTTTGGTTAATTGGTTTGACTTAAACTTTTATTTAATTTTTTTAGACTTTTTAAAATTTAATTTTTGAGCTTTTTTTAATTTGAATATTTGACATTTGAACTATTTTTTGTACTAAAAATTTGTTGTGCTTAAATTTTATTCAAAAAATTATATTTTTTTTTCAAAACCTAACACATAAAGTGCCTAATAAGTAATCCATAAAAAAAAATTTTTTTTTTCAAAACCTAACNCTTTTTCAAAACCTAACACATAAATAATTAAAAAAATAATATGACAAATAAACATATTAAACTAAAATATGATTAAAAAAATAACATGACAAATAAACATATTAAACTAAAAGAAAATTACTACACTAATACAATAATCGAGTAATCCAACTCTAAATTTAAGCTAATATAACAAAGCCTACATACTAATAATATTAAACTAATTTTCATATGTTTTGTAAAAAAAAAAAAAAAAAAAAGTGGTCGGTTTGGATTAGATCGGTTTTGGTCTGTTTTAACACTCCGAACTGAACCGACCTTCGATTTTTAAATTTTCATAACCGATCCAATCTAATTACACTAAAATAACCGATCCGATCAGGTTGGATTGGATTGGATCGGTTGTTTTAATCGGCTAATCGATTTTTTTGCACACCCCTACTGAATATGAATATTTTCAATTAAAAAAATAATAAATAAAAAAGAATAACGTAAC
Organism: Ochetophila trinervis; assembly: GCA_003254975.1. Lineage (NCBI taxonomy): Eukaryota > Viridiplantae > Streptophyta > Magnoliopsida > Rosales > Rhamnaceae > Ochetophila > Ochetophila trinervis. Next base: position 24,028 of record QANX01002702.1, on the reverse strand, counting down.
TATCGACATTAATAATATCATAAATATGTATTATTATTATTTTTATTATTGTTGTTGTTCTACGGTGGGAAAGTATGCAAAATTCTGGGAAAGAGTTTTTATTTTTATTTTTTAAGAAATCGCTAACATTATTATTTATTTATTTGTAAAAATTAATATCATAAAAATAAAAAATTTATATAATAATATTATTATATAGTTATTTTACTTCACAAAAAAGAAAAATTCTAGTTTAAGTCACTATCTAAGCATTCAATACGCCGTGTAAGCATGGCAATAAAGTATTATAAAATAATTTCATAAAAAATAGTATTATAAAATAATGAATTATATTTACTAAGTTCACACTTCCAGCAAGATGCTTAATGTTCCTTTCCAGCCAAGATTTTAAAGAAAATTGGTAATCAAAAATCTCATAAAACTCATTGTTTTGTAACTAATTTTATGTTTTTGGGCAACAATTAAGGTTTTATTTGGTATAGTTTTTGCTTTTAATTATGCTTTTTGTCTATTTTTTTAAAAGTAATTTTTGAATAAGCTAATCTTTACTGGCTTTGATAAAAAAAAATTTTAAAGGCCAAAAGTACTTTTAGAAAATTATCCAAACACTTTCAAAAGCAGTTTTTGAACTCCAAATGCTGTTTTTAGCTTTCCAAAAGCTATGTCAAATATGACCTAAATGTCAATACTTTAATCTTATGTTTTTAATAAAATATTAATATAATTCAACATTCATTTCAATTGCATGGCATAGTGAAAAAATTCTAATATTTCAAAGTTCACATTTTTCTACTTTTAATATTTAAAATATATATGTATAATACTTTGGTTTAGGTTTTAACCTAATAGTAAAATCACTAAGAATACCTTTTCATATCATAAGTTTAAGTTTCAATATGAATAAAAACTTTATATCTATTAATTTTTAATTAAAAAAATATTTAATATATAAAATAATATTATATATATTTCATTTGCATATATAATTATTTTTTTCCAACGACTACAATATCTTATAAATTAAAGCGGAAGAATTTTACCCATAACTAGATGACTTTAAAAATTTTAGCCGTTTTATTAGGCCAAGAGTATTAATACCAATTTTATTTTTATTTTATTTTATTTTTTGGTAAAAAGCATGTCAATACTAATTGCATATACAATTTTATCATAGATCATGCATAATGTTTGACTACCATAATTACAAAAAAAAAAAATTGACATACCATACTATTATTTTCTCAAATATATTTTAATCATCCACGTGGATAATTATCCTTGAAAGTTGAAAACTCAATAATTCAGATTTATTAATTCTTAAATAATGTTTAAAATTAATAATTAATAAAAACAATGGGCTGAGGCATTTCCTGCCATGAAGATTTCAAACTTAAGAATAAGGGAGTGGGGTCTAAGGAGTAGGAAATCAGTAATAAAATAAGGGACGTGAAACACATGGATATGGACCTTCATTGACTGGGCATGATGTTTTGTGAGAAAATGTCGCCGGGTATAAAGTTTTTTGCACAGCCAAATTCACTCGATATATAACATAGTGCTAAAATTATTAAAAAATTTAAAAAAGAAATCTCAAATAAAATAACTAATAATGCGATAATATTTATTTATTTATTTTTCATTTAAATGTTTATTTATTTAAATTTATGTTATGTGATTGCATTAATTAATAATTATTTAATATGCAGTCATTTAGTAAATAAATTTATTAAATATTTTCATTTAAGACATTCAAGTTCCAAACATTGGTCTGACTGAAAAAAATAAAATATAGTACATAATTAAACAATCTGTTCTATATATAATTTTCCAACCATGAAGGATTTTTTCTGTTAAAATATAAATAAAGATAAAAAAGCATGACTTTAATTCATATATGTGAGATATATTTTGTTCAATAATTTAGATAGGATAATTTTATATTTTTGAGTTTGAATCTAGTTAGAACTTGAACTAAACAACTCATATTAAATCACTTATTATTTTAACGTCAATTGCATTTTGATCTATTTGATTTGAAAAGTTTTATTATTTTGGCTTTTAATTTTTAAATGTATCAATGAAATTTTTAATATTTAAATTTATTGTATATTACTTCAATATTCAATTTTAGCCATACAAATTTATATCAGCTGTAGCAAAAAACTTATAGCATAATATGTGAAAAAAAATTAGAATATTGATCAATAAAAAGAAAAAAAAAACTTAATAAACTATTTGATCAAATTTAAAAATTAAAATTCTAAATTATTACAACTGAATATCTAAATCATAAAACTCTACAAACCAATAATACCACAACACAATTAATCAATTTATTTCTATAAATGGAATACATTATGCTTCAATCTGTTGTTCACATGAAAGCAATTAAAGTTTTTATTTAAAATGTATTTGATGCACCTATGGAACTCAAACATTTAAATAATTAATACATTTCTAAATCTGGTTACGTTCCAAATACCCATTTGTTTGAACTTGTTGAATTTTCTATATATGTTTTTATTTTTACAAAAATTTGATATTACTTTGTATTTTTGGTTTGTTTTGTCGTGTATATATATATAGTCGAATTCAACAAGAATAGCGCAGGTAATGCCTACCTGCTGACCTCGCAGTCATTGTTGGAACTTTTCAAAAATTCCATAAAGAGCTAATTTTTGGCAAGATTGAAAAAATGGCATCCTAAAAAAATATAGGGTATAAAAAAATTATAATCTAGTATATATAGTTCCCATACTATGAAAATTGGTAGCCACAGTACGTTTAATATTTTTATATTCAAAAAATACTCATTCATAAAATTTCTCAAATAACTTTAAGCATTTAATCTGTAATAATAAAATAATATACTACAAACTGTATCTTACGCTTTTAAGAAAATAATAAATCCTAACAATGAAGTTTAGCAGTCAGTAGAAAAAATTAGACAATAATGATTGGCAAATCATCACTTTCAACCTTGAAAATATTATTACTTTGCTTCTTTTTTTTAATGATTTATTTTTTTAATGTTTTTTTATATATATATTTTTCTTTTTATAATGTTCATTCATATGTTATTTGCATGAGTTATTTTAAAAATTGAAAAAAAAATCACCATGATATATATTATCAAGTTAAAGTGCAATCGTTCAATATACAATTCGAACATTTTAAAGCTATCCGAATCATGTAATTCATAATAGTTAATGAGATCCAGTTTATATAAATCAAACTTAAATTAAAATGTTCCCGAATATTTTGAATCTATTTAATTTATTTATACTAAAAAATACAATGAAATCCGTTTTATATGTATCGAATAAAAGTTTAAAAATAGATGAAGTTATTCGGTACATGTTATAGAACATATGAATGTTTTGAATCTATCTGTATTATATTTATTAGATAAAACAATTAAATCCGGTTGATATAAAATTAATAGAAATTTAATAATAGGTGAAATTGTATGTATATACATAGTTCAAACGTTTTGAAACTATTTTGATTACGTATACCGAGAATACAAAGTAATATGCTTTACATAAAAATGTAATAATTAATAATTTATTTTGATCCAGATGTCGTTATAAATGAAAATGTGTTGAGAGTCATCTAAAAATTAAGTATAAAAGATTGAACATGAACAAAGCTGTTGAACAGAATCGGTTAATTTTAATGAGAATTATGACCATTAAAGAAAGTCAATTTCAATGGAGATTAATGTAAAAAAAATATAGTGTGTAATTTTATTTTATTTTATTTATTGAATTAAATCTGAATATTTGTAGAATGTAATGCGGTTATTGATTTTTACAGTGTAAATAGATCACCCAAAAATCTAATCTAAAAATGAATCGATATTGATTTATATAATCGATAAGTATTTGATAAAGAAAGAAAAAAGAAGATTAAAAAACAAAAAAGTAGAAGTGAATAGGATAGAATATACGCAGTGGTCAAATATTTGTTATTATACAAGTTACAGATTCCAATTTCCAAAGAGTATATTTTTTTACCCAAAAAAAGAGAGAGACCGAGTTACAAGAAAATCTAGTTGTCGTTGTGTTAATTACAGATAATAGCAAATTAGCAACACTGTTCCGGCTGTGTTTTTTTTCATTGTTTACGATTTCCCATGTTTCAATTGCAGAAAGTCAGTTTAAGCATCTCGTACTATAAAAATGCCACCACACAGCTGCTGCTTTATTATTATTTTTTTAATTAGGCTGTAACAAAGTTGTCAAGTACCCTCCTCCCTCTTCTACTTTCTTCACTTTGACTACAATTCACCTCCTTCAAAAAGCAGCTTCACAAACTTATTCAAATCCAAATAATACTTTTATCAATATTAGATCAGAAAATTTTTGTATTACTTTTTTTTTAATAAAAAAGATTAACAAAAACTGTAAAACGTTGATTATCTTTCGCAATCTTGAATAGTAAATCCATTTGTATTTTTTTTTTGGGTAAATAGTAAATCCATTTGTATTGATTGGACAATATACATTGTTTCTAATTCCACGTCAAACTTCCAAATCAAACTATGACGGTGTTTTTGTTGAGGAAAAAAAAAACTATGACGGTGTTAGAATATGTACTTTTTTTCTTTTATCGAAAACCCAAATACCTTATTAACCTATCTATTAGTATTAAGTTAAAATAATTCATCAAAAAAGAAGTATCGATGTAAATATGTATTACTTGGTTTACTGAGTGGAGTCGATATTATATTTGAGAGCTATTAATCAATATAGTTGGTGTCGGCGGTCCCATTATGCTGTTGAAAAACTCACACCAAATAAACACTTATAATAAAGTCGCACGCTATTAAACTGCTCTTGGCTTTTTCTACATATTTTTCATGATTGTGATTTTTTCTTTTTTTTTGATGGGACACGGTATGCTTAAAAATCTAAATAAAATTAATTTAAAACCATCGGTATGGTTTTGTTCCGTTGTTAATAATATCTTTTGGGTTTGTTATCATAGCAAAAAAAAAATGTAAAATTTAAAACATTCCATAAATATTTATACAATATTAATAATTTGAAATTTATATTCATAAAAAAGCTTGAAATTTAAGAATAGTACTGCAGTGAGTAGTGACTAGTGAGCTAGCAAGGGCTATGGGAATTGATTAATTGAGAGAGAGAGAGAGAAAGAGAACCGTTACTTCCAGTTCCAGAAGCTTTGCTTTGCGGCATGTCTCAAAGCCACGTGGAAATGACGCGTATTTCACGTTGGGCTTCAATCTTTCTGCTCTCTTCCGCAGCTCCGCTTTGAGTGGTTGCCTTTTCCTGCATAGTTTTTGTTACGAAAATTACGCCTCCTCCTCCACTCACTTTGCCCTTAAAAAAATAAAAAACTGTAATTGTAATTGTAATTTCTGGAACTGAAAAAGTGAAAAAAAATTCGGATTACCTGTGGAGTTCCATTTGGCACACGCAACTTATCAATTTCTTTCATTTCATATAATACAAAAAGAAAAAATTAAAAAAAAAAAGAGAGAGAGAAAAATGAGTTTACTATATTTTGGGTGTATTCTCAGTCAACACATCATTGCCTTATCCCTTCTCTCTCACTCACACCGCAATAAACACTCCACTCTCTACCAATTCCCAATCAATGCTCTTTGGCCCCCACCACCTTCCCTACATTTCAACTTCCCCTCCAAGGATTTAAACATCCTCTCCATCTCATACCCCCCTAAGCCCCCTACACGTCACTTCCCCTTCCAATCACAGCAATTTATATAAAACGGTCACGCTTTATTATTTTTTTACCAATTACCATTTATCTTATAATTACACGTACCATAATAAAATAAAACATCGACCCTACAAAATATTTATAAAAAAAACTATCTTCTAAAAAGTCATCATCTCTTCTCTCTATCTCACTCTCTCTCTTCCCGTGGGACTAAAACAAAACAAAACAAAACCAGCTCAATATCACAAAGCTCTTTGTCCCCTTTCTCTCTCTCTCTCTCTCTCTCTTTCAAACCCCTCTCCATCTCCTCCGACCTTGGGCTTCTGCCGGAAAACATGGATCTCTCCTACAGTTCCTATCCTGAATCCGGCGACTCTTCCCCTCGTTCCCGAGAGATTGAGTTCGAGAATCCTCCGCCGTGGGATGATCAGCTACAGCAGCCTCATAACTACAAGGTCAAATTCATGTGCAGCTATGGCGGTAAGATCTTTCCTCGTCCCCATGATAATCAGCTCTGCTATGTTGGCGGCGAGACTAAGATCCTCGCCGTCGATCGTAATATCAAGTTTGCTACTCTTATTTCCAAGCTCTCTGCTGTCTGCGAAGTCGATGTTTCGTTCAAGTACCAGCTCCCCGGTGAAGATCTCGACGCTTTGATTTCGGTTACCAACGACGACGATTTGGAGCATATGATGCACGAGTATGATCGTCTCTATCGAGCTTCTGCTAGACCGGCCAGGATGCGGCTGTTTCTTTTCCCGGTTAATTCGGGTGGTAGTTTCGGATCCGATGATGGGAGGTCCGAACGCGATCGGTTCGTGGAGGCTTTGAATTCCGGTCCGAACCAGGCGGCTGACGCTGCGGAGAAGCCTCCGGTTCCCAACAACGTCGACTTTCTATTCGGTTTGGAGAAGGGCGTTCCGCCGCCGCCGCAGCAGCAGCCAACGGTGCCGGAGCCTCTGGCTCCTCCTCCCGAGTTTCACGGCCGAGCCGGAGGAAATCGAATCATCGGTTCGGATCCGGCTACGAACCCGATCGAATTCCAGAGACAATTGCAGGAATTGCAGAGGATGCACATTGGAGAACAGGAACAGGCTATGTACCGGAGAAAGAGCGACGATAACCTCGGCTACGCCGGAGATTACTACATCCATAAGGTTCCTGAAAATCTCCCTCCGATGACAGCACCACCGGCGGCATCAGCTCCGCCGGGTTACTGGTCGGAAAAACAAGTCTCCAGCGGCGGATATCCACCGCCGGTAGCAGCACCTCCTGGAACACAGCAGCAAGAACAACAGCACATGTACATGATCCCGGCCCCGGGAGCAGGTCTCTATCATCAGCCAATGGTGCGGCAAGTGACCGCAACGCCAAACCAAGCATACTACCCGGTGCCGCGAATGCCTTCGGATGTTTACCGAGAACAACCGGTCTACAATGTGGTACCCCAAGCACAGCAGCAACAGATCTCGCCTCCGCCGCAAAATCTGCCTCCTCAAGCGCCGAAAACCACGCAACCATACCCGGAAGGCATCGGGATGGTGCGGCCGAGCGGTGGCATGACGGTTACAACCGACTCGGGTCCCTATACGCAGATGGCGTACGATAGCGCGACGGGGAGGCAAGTATACTACACTGCAGGAGGTGGGATGTACGTTTCGTCTCCACCTTTGCAGCAGCAGCACCAGCAGCAGCAACAGCAGCACCAGCAGCAATTGCAACAGCAGCAATACTCCGCCATGGCTGCGGCGGTTAGCGGCGAGGCGAGAGGAAGCGGCGGTGCGTTGGGGCAGGAGGGTAAGGTAGTGGTTGCAAAGGCATCACAAGGTTCGGTTTGATAATATTTAATAATATATATAATAAATTAATTAATGTATGTTTTGGTAAAATTTGACAATGGGGGTTTACATATTTGGAATTGATATGTGTAACATATTTTAATATTTATGTAAACATGAAAAAAAAGAAATTATCAGCGGAATCTGATTTCCAGTTTCGTGTTTCTGAATTTTGTTTGTATACAGTTTCATTAGTTGATGATGGGTTGTGTTTTTTTTGCTTCTCTTTTTATGATTGGTTTAATTTTTTTTTTTCTTTTATGTTGTTAATTATTATTTAGTTGGAATCATAGTTTTTAGGTGAAAGTAAATAATACAATGTGAAAGTGAAAAGTTAGTTAAGTAAAAAACAAGTCAAAAAGATGAAGAACCTGTTACCATATAAGATGCCTTTAACGAGGATGGTATTGGTACTGATTGTTACATTTTAACAATGTCAGATACTTTTTGGCTTTCACTGTATAATAATCTGTTTGTTGGAAAAAAACAGGTTAACAAATCTAATAGTGCAGTAATATAAGACAAAATTATTAAACTCAAATTTAGGTGTAAAATATTTAATTATTATTTCATTTAATGTAAAATAATTAGATATGTTACTCCAATTCACAATGATGTTTGATTATTATTATTATTTATGATTATACTTTTTTTTTTTTTTTGGTTGTGTCTATTTTTTTTTGAATTTGTGATGTTGAAGATGTAATTCATCCATTTGCCACAGAACTAAAAAGTCAGGACTATTTATGATTATACTCATTAATGCATATACATCGCATATTCAATATAACATCAAGAATTTAGTTAGTTTAGAAGTAGATTTGGTTTTGGTCCGCAATGGTGTGGAAGATCGATAAGTGTCAAGGGTAATCGTTAGATGTAGCACTCAAATCTCAAATGAAAAATTGAAAACCCCAAAAAAAGTGAAAATGACCTTTCGCTTAGCCCTCAAAAATGTAACAGCTGGAATGAGTCAAGACAGGTGTACGTTTATGTTTATCTCATGAGTCAAACACAACCCATCGTATAACCCCACTTGCCTATTTCTTTTAGTTAAAGTCTTAAGGATGGGTCACTTTCTTATCTGTTTTTTTTTTTAAAATAATTATTTTCCATTTAAAAAACAATAAAATCTTCATCATCAACCCCTACACTAGTCATCCGGGGAAGTTGTTTGGCTAATCGATGTTTATGTTAACTTTAGTTTTTAATTACTAGTTTAATGCATATTTTTTAATATTTTAATCCATTAATTTTGGAGGTGGAAACTAGCTTACGTTGTTTATATGATATTAAGATCAAATTTAAACACTACTAAAATCTCTTCGCTTTCTAGCATTTATGTTAGAAGCAAAAACCAAAAGGCTTATTGGTATTTATGCGGAACTCTTTTTCGCGTGACCACAAGTCATAATCAAAACCATGAAACAAACCCTTTCGCCCTGTGATTTCATGCAAGAGATGATCTCCATGATGAACAAAATATTTTGCTCAAATCCAAACGCATTATAATATGCTCGGCCCCGACCTTTCTAACCCGATTTGCTAAGAATCCAAACAAAATTTTCACAGCCAAAAGCTATAGATCATGTGACTTCAAAAGGTAAGAAATTTTCCGATGGAGATTTGAATAACTCCGATCTTCCAACCGCCAAAGTCAAAAATCATATCTTTTGACTCCGAACTCCATGGATTCTTCCGGAGGAATGGTTTCATCCTTTCAACAATCTCTGAGATAACTTAAGTTACAACCAGATGAGGAAGGATGGGAGGAAAACTCTCACAATGTCCTGGTTAGCAGGGTCCTATCAACAAGAAACTTCAGACGATACACAATTACATAAATAATTGCAAGAATTTGGTATGTCAAAGGAAAAATCCAGATAGAAAAACTGGAGGATAATATGTTTAAGTTCGGATTTGGAAACAGACAAGATATGAAAGAAATTTCCAGGAACCACCTATGGTCCCTAAATGGGTCAGAGCGGACAAGGGAACAATCCATCCAGCAAATCACTTTCGAGACGACGACCTTCCATGCGCAGGTGCATGGTCTCTCGCTGGTCTTTCTACACTCTGAGACAGCCAAACAAATAGGGGGAAATATTGAGAAATTCCATCTGAACACCATCAATAAAAGGAGTGTGGTTGCCAATAGATATCTCCGGTTTAGGGTAGACCTTTATGTGGACAACCCTTTGCCGGCATGTTATTTTTTGGAACGCAACGATGGCAATGATGTCTGGGTCCAGTTCAAATTCGAACGACTATCGGACTTTTGCTATGTGTGTGGTAAGCTTGATCACATCACTGTGAGGTGTACCTTCAAGGAATCAACGACTGTCATTACCCTGAACGGCATCTCGGCAAGAGTTTACGGTCCATGGAACCGAGCTGAACACAAAGGGAGCATGAATTTCATCAACACACTAGAGCTATCTCGCCAACAGCAAATTGAAGTAGAGGCAGTGTTCGAGAGCGGAGATCTGGCTCAAATCACGGAGAAATGACATAGCATTCGGAGAAGTCAATTTGACAACTGTGACAAGAGTAGCAATATGACAAATATGGCATATTCAAGCACCATCGAGCAATGCAAAGAGCTGGCATCTTTGGAACTAACATTACAAAGGCAAAACTCGAGAAGCAGCGTAGATTTTAAGAACACAGTGGTCAGAATGTTCAAAGACCCAAATATGAATTTAAATCATATTGTGAATGGGCCTCGGGCTTATTACGGGCCTATGGAATGAGGAAAAATCTTGAAAGGATGAGTTTTGAGGGACTACACCCAGATCTGCTGGAATTTATTGGGTTGGAATGACCAAAAATTATTAAGGCAAAAGGGGAAAGCCCAAGAATAACCCATTTAGCTATGCATAATCGGAAACGGGCTGCTTATTTGGATTTCGAGGAAGAGCCCCTTAGTGATACAACTGAGGAGGATCCGAATCCAATGATAGTGGGGCAGAGTTTAGAGAACCTGAGTTTGGAAGCTGAATGCAACGAATAACCCAAACGTGTAGAAATCACAAGTCTAGGAACTCAAACTGAAGCTTCAGATAGGGACTTGCCGGAGAGAGCAGAACAAGTGACAGTGGTTAATCAAACTCCAAAAGGTACTAGATATTGGAAAAGGGAAACACGGCGACGAACGAGACGAGGAGACCTCCTTTGTTCGAGAGATGAGGGAGAGACGTCTGGGCAAAATGGTGATGCTACATGAAAAAGCTTGGATTTTCTAGAGGCCGGGGTGGCGGGCCAAATCAACCCTCCTTGTAGACTTGAAATTCATTTCTTGGAATTGCAGAGATTTAGGCAGTACAAATACGGTAAATTTTCTGACTGGATTGACTAAATCTTACAAACATTCATGTGTTTTTTGGCAGAAACAAAATGTTGTAAATCTTATTTGGAAAGAACTGGTAGAAAGCTGGGTTTGCCAAACACTTTCACGGTGGAAGCTAAAGGTAGAGCAAGTGGTATAGCCCTGCTATGGAATGATGATGTAATTTTGGATCATTACTGGAATACTGATAGAATTATATGCTGTAAGGTTAATGAGAGGGAAAATGAGACAATGTGGAACCTGATTGCTACGTATGGTACCCCGTACCCCAATGAGAAGTCAATTTTCAAGGAGATGATTGGTGAAAGAGTGTACTCTGCCATGGGTAGTGATAGGAGATCTAAACGAATTGTTATCGGCTGATGAAAAACAGAAAGGCGGAAGTATTCTAAGGAAACGCCTATATCTTAGACATTTTATGGAAACATCAGGGGGGGATAGACTTGGGATATGTTGGCAAGAGTTTCACTTGGGAGAACAACCAGGAAGGTCTAGCCTGTATCAAAGAAGGCTAGACCGAGCAATAGCAAACAAGGACTGGATGGAATTATTGCTTTTAGCTTCAGTTAAACATCTAAGAACAGAGGAATCGGATCACTGTCCGATATTGCTTCAGTTGGAAATGAAAGAAAATAATGCCAACAAACTTTTCAGATTCTTGCAAGCGTAGATTTCGGATTGCTCTAGTGTGGAGGTTGTCAATGAAGCTTGAAGAAGGGATGAGAAAAGAGGTATGCATAGCCACATGTTAACTCGGAGCCTCATCAATGCGTCCAAAGCTTTAAAGAAGTGGAATCGGGAAACTTTCGGCTTTGCTCATGTTAAAATAAAATCTTTTGAGGAATAATTGGATCTGCTTCAAAAGGCAGATACAGACAGGGGAAAACAGAGACAAATTTTGGAGGATCTGAAAACACAACGAGCTAGAATGGAATCAATATATCGTCAAAAATTCAGGGATCTTTTGCTGAAAGCGGGTGATAAAAATTCAAAATATTTCCATCTTAGCACTATAATTCGGAGAAGAAGGAACATAATCGGAGCAATTCAAACAGAAGGACAATGGATCTAGGAAGAGAAGGACATAGCTGAATACTTTTGCAATAATTTTCAAATTATGTTATCCTCTGACCATCCTCAAATCCCCTAGGATCTAGATGAGCTAATTCCGGGTTGTGTCTCGGAGGAACCACAACACAGATCTTATACAAATGCCTTTGGAAGAGGAAATCAAGGAAACTGTGTGGGCTTTACACCCTTTAAAGAGCTCGGGACCCGATGGTTTTTCGGGGATCTTCTTCCGGTGGTATTAGAACACGGTAAAAGGAAAACTTATAAATTTTGTTCAAGAAAGTTTTCATCTTTGTAGAATCCCCGATATGACTAATAGAACTTATATAGTGCTGATACCTAAATTGGATAAAGCTAATAGTTTCAACCAATTTAGGCTTATTAGCCTATGTAATTTCTCTTATAAAATGGTTGCAAAAATCCTAGCTACTAGGTTGTCTGAGATCTGTGATAAAATTGTTTCACCAAACCAAGGAGCATTTGTTAAAAGCAGATGGAAAATAGAAAACACAGTAGTTTCTCAAAAAACAATTCATTCGATAAAAAAAACATAAAGAAAAAAGGGGTTTTATGCTCATGAAGCTAGATATGAAAAAAGCTTATTACATATTGGAATGGTCTTTTTAGCGTTGGGTGTTGAAAGCATGGGGATTCGACGACAAATTTTAAGATATGATATATAGTTGTGTGAATTTGGTAAGATTCTTGTTGAAATAGGTGATATGCATTTCTAGAAGATTATAGAAATTGCTTAAAAAAATAGATTTTTAGAATTATCTAGAATAACATAGAGACTAGCATGTAGAAAATAAAAACCTAGAAAAATGTAGTCTAGATACATGCTAGAACAATCTAGAAACATGTATCTAGCACCATGTTAGAAATATCTAGAAAAATGTATCTATGTTAGAAGAATCTAGAAAGATGTAATCTAGCACTATGCTAGAACAATCTAGAAAACTCAAAGATGTATATAAATAGGAAGCCTAGCTTCCATATGTAACAATAACAACAACAAGAAGAAAGAACAATTACAAAAAGCAATAAGCCTTTGCTATTCAATCTATCTACTAGTGTCCCATATTTCCTTTTTTCAATTAAACCCATTATCAATTGTTCCTCCTATTCATCAATCAAACCAAGAATATCCATCTATTCAACCATCAAAAACTAACATTGGTATTAGAGCCTACGTTCTTTCATCAATTGGGCATAGTTATTTTCATATATCATGGCCGACAATTTCCGCTCAACAATCCCAGTTCCAGTTTTCCATGGAGAAAACTATGATTTTTGGTCTATCAAAATGACCACGTATTTTAAATCCCAAAAATTGTGGGGTATTGTTAGTGAGGGCTACACTATCCCTACTGACATTACCACTCTAAACAATACTCAAAAGAAGGAGTTTGAAGAGAATCAACAAAAAGATTCTCAAGCATTGTTTGTGTTGCAACAAGCTATGGCAGACGAAATTTTTCCAAGAATTATGGGAGCTACCAGTGCTAAGGAAGCATGGGATACACTACAGGAGGAGTTTCAAGGCAATGTAAAGGTACGTGCCATCAAACTACAGACTTTAAGAAGAGACTTTGAAAATTTAAAAATGAAGGACAATGAGACTGCTAAAGATTACTACTCAAGGATAAAGGAAGTAGTAAATCAAATGAGAGTCTATGGAGAAAATATCTCCGAAAAGAAGGTGGTTAAAAAAATTTTAATAAGCTGCACGGAGAAATATGATGTAATTATTACTGCTATTGAAGAATCTAAAGATATAGAAAAGTTAACATCAACAGAACTAATGGGCTCTGTAGAAGCATATGAAAAAAGACTGAGTAGGCGATTTGAAGAATTTACGGAGAATGCATATCAATCTAAAATAAATACGCAGTCTCAAAAATCTAAAAAAGAACAGAAGAATTTTCAAGAAAATTCGAGAAATAATCAGTCAAATAAAAATAGCAAATATCCTCCTTGTGGTATTTGCAAAAGAAAAAGTCATTTGGAAAAAGACTGTTGGTTTAAAGGAAAACCACAGTGTAGAGTCTGTAGAAAGTTTGGGCACATAGAAAAAGATTGTCGCTCAAAAAAAACTCATCAAGCTAATTTTACTGAAAATAAGGTTGTAGAAAATCATCTTTTCTACGTCTGTCAAGTCGAAGATAAAAAAGATACTTGGTATCTAGATAGTGGTTGTAGTAACCACATGACAAAAGATGAAAGTATTTTTTGTAGCCTAAATAAAACTCATACAAAAGTAAAAATAGGAAATGGAGAATACATTGAGGCTACAGGAAAAGGCACTATTGCTATAGAGACGAAAAAGGGTAAACGGTACATAACTGATGTACTGTTAATCCCTTCCATAAATCAAAACCTACTGAGTGTAGGACAAATGATGGAGAAATGATACTCTCTTCGCTTTGAAGGAGACTCATGTACAATTTATGACAAGAAAAATAAAACTATGGAGATAACAAAGATCAAGATGAAAAGAAACAGATCATTTCCAATAGAATGGAGATATGCCAACGAAGCAGCAATGAAGGCGCAAGTAGACAGCTCGTGGATTTGGCACAAAAGATTTGGTCACTTCCATTTCCATGGTCTGAAGATTCTTCATTAGAAAAATCTAATGCGCAACTTACCAACTATTGAGGAGATCAACGGTACCTGTGAAGCATGTCTACAAGGCAAGCAGCATCGACAACCATTTCCAACAGACAGAGCATGGAGAGCAAAGGAGCCACTAGAGCTAATCCACACCGATGTCTGCGGACCGATGCAAACTCCATCACTGGATCAAAACAGGTACTTCATCCTCTTCATTGATGACTATACTCGAATGACTTGGGTTTATTTTCTTCGTGAAAAATCACAAGTCTTCGAGATTTTCAAAAAATTCAAAAATTTAGTTGAAAAACAAAGTGGCTATTTTATAAAGACTATTCGGAGTGATCGTGGAAAAGAATACACATCCAAAGAGTTCAACAAATTCTGCGAAGATGAAGGAGTGGAGCATCAACTTAAAGTTGGATATGCTCCAGAACAAAATGGAGTATCCAAAAGGAAAAATAGAACAGTCATGGAAATGGCTCGAACTATGCTAATGGAAAAGGGCCTTCCGAAAAAATTCTGGGCAGAGGCGATATACACAGCAGTATATCTTCTCAACAGGTGTCCAACTAAAGCAGTAAAAGACAAGACGCCAATTGAAGCTTGGAGTAGACGAAAATCATCAGCAAAACATTTAAAGGTTTTCGGATGCATTTGTTATGCTCATATTCCAAAAGAAAAGAGAAGCAAATTGGATGAAAAGACAGAAAAGAGAATATTTCTTGGCTATAGTTCTCAATCAAAAGGCTACCGTATCTATAGCTTGAAGACTAATAAGATACTCATTAGTCGAGATGTGGAGTTTGACGAAGATGCATCATACAATTGGGAAACTAAAGAGTTCGAAGAAAAGACAATTAATGTACCTGCAATACAACAAAGAGAAGAGGAGACAGACCCAGATCAAGGATCTCCAATTCAAGAACAACAGCGGCTGGAACAAGTCGTATCATCCCCAGAATCAACACCGAAAAAAACTAGATCTTTAATTGAGATCTTTGAATCTTACAATTTGGCAATCGTGGAACCCGGAAGTTTCGAAGAAACTTCAAAGCAAGAAGAATGGGTCAATGCTACGAAGCAAGATTGGAGTAACAGAAATGCACATCAAGGAGGAATGTTGAAATAGGTGATATGCATTTCTAGAAGATTATAGAAATTGCTTAAAGAAATAGATTTCTAGAATTATCTAGAATAACATAGAGACTAGCATGTAGAAAATAAAAATCTAGAAAAATGTAGTCTAGATACATGCTAGAACAATCTAGAAACATGTATCTAGCACCATGTTAGAAATATCTAAAAAAATGTATCTATCTAGAAAAGTCTAGAAACATGTAATCTAGCACTATGCTAGAACAATCTAGAAAACTCAAAGATGTGTACAAATAGGAAGCCTAGCTTCCATATGTAACAACAAAACAAGAACAAGAAAGAACAATTACAAAAAGCAATAAGCCTTTGCTATTCAATCTATCTACTAGTGTCCCATATTTCTTTTTTTCAATTAAACCCATTATCAATTGTTTCTCCTATTCATCAATCAAACCAAGAATATCCATCTATTCAACCATCAAAAGTTATCAAAACAAGACCTCAAGGACCCTATGAACCGGTTTTCCTCGTGGGACAGCAATCAAGCAGATTGTTGCAGCTGGACCGGCATTGTTTGCCACAGCACAACCGGTCATGTCCTCGAGCTGCATCTTGGTTACACGGATGAATGTAGATTGAATTCAACATACAGCTTTGGCGGTAAGATTAATCCTTCTTTGCTCAGTATGAAGCATTTGAATTACTTGGATCTTGGCTGGAACGATTTTGAAGGCATTCAGATTCCCAGCTTAATAGGTTCTCTTAAGAGTTTAACATATCTCAACCTCTCAAATGCTGAATTTGGAGGGATAATCCCTCACCAGCTTGGAAACCTCTCCAATCTCCGCTATCTTGATCTCCAATATTTATTGGTAGAGGCCGAGAATTTTCAGTTCATAGGCGGTCTGTCTTTGCTGCAGTATCTGGACATGAGTGGATTTAGCCTTAGAAATGTTGTTTCTGATTGGCTGCAAGTGCTAAACGCTCTACCATCTCTAGTGGAGTTGCGCTTGAAAGAATGTAATATTGGAAACATCCCTGTTGATCTACCTGTGATGAACTTCGCTTAGCTTCGCGTCCTCAATCTTTCCTATAATTTCAACTTAGGCACTTCCATGCCTAGGTGGATATCCAATCTCAACAGCCTAGATTCTCTTTATCTGCAATCAACTTCTCTGCAAGGATCATTTCCATTTGGTCTTACCAACGTGACTTCCCGTCTCAAAATCTTTGATATGTCTTATAACCAATTGAACTTTGTCATACCACACTGGATGTGTGGTTTCAATCGTCTTGAGTTGCTCAATCTTTATGGAAGCTTTTTGGTTGGTAATATTCCTTATGCCATTGGAAACTTGACATCCATTAGAGATTTGAAGCTGTCTAGTAACGAACTCAAAGGGGAAATACCGAATTCTTTGGAGGATCTATGCAGGTTGAAGGAACTTGGTCTTTATGGCAACAAGTTGAATGGTTCGATATTTGAAGTTTTTGAAGCTAGAAGAGTTGGTTATATCTTATAATTCATTTGAAGGTGTGGGCTCTGAAGTCCACTTTGGCAACCTTAAAAGATTGAAGCGTTTGGAGGCATCTGGAAACTTATTGGCTCTTAAAACAAGTCCAAACTGGCTTCCTCCTTTTCAACTTGACATCTTGAACTTAAATTCTTGGTATCTTGGGCCACAACTACCCATATGGATTCGGCTGTAACAGAACCTGAGGGAGTTGCACATGTCCAATGCAGGGATTTCAGATGCAATTCCTACTTGGTTCTGTAACGTTTCTTCTCGGTTAGGACACCTAAATCTCTCTCGTAATCAGTTCCACAGGGAGTTTCCTTGTGCAGTTTATTCCTTGTTGGTATTTGATCTTAGTTCTAACCTATTCAATGGTTCACTGCCACTCCTCTCTTCCAAAATACAGAT
This sequence comes from Ochetophila trinervis, assembly GCA_003254975.1. Taxonomy (NCBI): domain Eukaryota; kingdom Viridiplantae; phylum Streptophyta; class Magnoliopsida; order Rosales; family Rhamnaceae; genus Ochetophila; species Ochetophila trinervis. The sequence continues at coordinate 6,419 of QANX01002702.1, read as the reverse complement.
ACTAAACCTTTCCAATAATTCATTTTCTGGACCTGTTTACAACTTCTTCTGCAATAAGATCGATAATCCTCTGATTCTAATGGAATCAATCTAGGGAATAATCTTCTCTCAGGAACAATCCTAGAGTGTTGGAAAAAATGGAAAATTTAAGGGTTCTGAGTTTAAGAGACAACAATTTGGATGGTGTTGTCCCAAGCTCAATGGGATATTTGACTAATCTCATATCATTGCAACTGAGCAATAATAATCTTTCAGGAGAATTGCCTTTGTCCCTCCGCCAATGTACAGCCATGAATACTCTTGACGTTAGCAAAAACAAATTTGTTGGAAGGATACCAAAGTGGATAGGGACAAGTTTTTCAAGCTTGAAGATACTTATTCTCCGTTCAAAGACCTTCAGATATTGGATATGGCACATAATGATATATCAGGAAAAATACCAAAAAAATGTTTCTACTATTTAAGCGCCATGACCACTGGAAATTCAGATGACAGCACCTCTGTATACTATTTGGCTTCCATTGATTTTGTGTTGAGGGGCGATGTGAAGCTGGTGATAAAAAGGGAGGGAAGTTTCTTATAGCTCCATCCTTAACTTGGTAAGAATTATAGACCTCTCGGACAACAATATTCATGGAGGCATCCCTGTGGAATTGGCATGGCTCCTCCAGTTGCAGACATTGAACTTGTCCAACAATCATTTGACCAGAAAAATCTCTTCCAAGATCGGCGATATGGAATATCTAGAATCTCTAGATTTGTCAAAAAATCAACTACATGGTGAAATTCCCCCAAGCATATCCAGATTGACATTTCTAAGCTACTTAGATTTGTCTTATAACAATTTTAATAGACAGATTCCAACTAGCACACAGCTTCAATCCTTCAATGAGTCCAGTATCATTGGAAATCAAATTTGACCACCACTTAAAAAAATTGCTCTGTAACTGAGAACACTCCAATATTAGAAGACAAAAATTACTTCTATTGGAGCATGGAACTCAGATTTGCATTCAGTTTTGGGTCTACTGGGTTCGCTGTTCTGCAACGCACAATGGAGCATTGCATGTTATAGGTTCCTAGACAGAATTGTATTGAAACTTTATTCTGTCATCTTTGAAATTTTCCAGCCGTACTTGTGTCAATTTGTACTTCTTTGTTTACTTCTTTTCTTTTGCTTGATCTTTTCCCTATTGCTTCAGTAGATGATAATTATAAATCTATTGCAAATTGTAACCGATAAAGTTCTTGAGATGAAATCCAAATATATTATACATAGTGAAATGTTCTTTTATGATCATAAAGAGAGATCAAACGGCCCAAATTCTCAAGGAAAAAAATATACATAAGTATGTATATATATATAGTTTCTCTTGTCTTTCCAAATAACTGTTGCATTTCCAAAAAAGAAAATGGAACCGCTTTTGGTCTCTACCACCAGCCTGTATGCACTGCTTGAAATAACAGACGTTTCACAGGGTTGCAAGCAAATTAAGCTGCTTCAGCAAGGTGTACTCCCAACTGCACAAAACCGAAGTGTCAAACAAATCATTCTCAAGTCTCAAGTCTCAAATACAACTAAAAGCCCTAGAATGGTTGCATTTCCATAAACATTACATAACTTCATCCCCATTTCTATAATTATTTTCTTCCAAAGAAATGTAGTTTCAAGGCATAGAAACCTACCAATTCAATAACCAATGCAAAGTCTAAACGAAAAGGTGCTGCTGCTTTACTTCTGCTATGAAAATTCAGCAGCAAACTCCTTCTGGAACTGTTCTTTAGGTTGGGTTTTTGCAGCCAAGACAACATCGTCAAGAAATCTCCTTTGCGGAAATTCTTCAGGCACAAGAGAACGATATGTTTCAAACTGTTCATCAGCTTCCTTTTTTTTATCCAGTAGGCTGTAGATGATTCCCTGCCACAAATTTATACTTTCAATATAAACTCAGGGACTCAATAATACACAGCTTCAACTCCATTTCCATTAACTTTACATAACTTCATCTCCATTTCAAGATGTATTTCCTCCCACAAAAATTTATTTTCAAGGCACCTGCCAGTTAAACTGATAATTGACTGAAGAATGTATTTCCAAGGCATAAAAGATCGAAATGTTTCAAACTGTTCAGCAGCTTCCCTTTTTATCCAGTCAACTATAGAATGTAGATGATAAACTGCCACAAATGTACACTTTTAACTGATATTGTACTTCAACTACTTTTTCTTTCTCCTTTTTTATTTTTTCTTCTAGCCTCATAATATGTGCAATGACTCTCTCTAGCAATGGCAACTATACCCGTCGGGTCGGATCCCTGGTAGTACCTAGCCCGGCCAGGTCGGGTATGGTGCACTCTAATCGGGTTTTGGGTTTTACTTTTGAGCATAGGTCGGGTTCAGTTTTCCACCCCATACACCCGAGATTTATTTTTAAACATCTAAGCTTATTTTTTTGTATTTTTATCCCTTTAAAACCAGGGCAGGGAAAACTCGTCGGGGCTGGTCAGGGAAAACCCGATTGTCAAAGAATCAGGGCGGGTTTCAACTGGGGCAGGTTATTGTTGGACCCGACCCGATTTCCATTTCTAAGTGTCCCTCCCTCCCAATTTTCTTCCGACTATTTTTGTGTCCCATAAACCTCATACTGACACATTTAGGAATAAAGCTTAAAGCCATTTTATGAGGGTAATATGATCATGTGAAAATACCATTAATCAATAAATGCTTTGCTTGGCAAACTACAAACTAATCACTAATGAGAATATTCAAGTTCACACAAACTTATAAAGTAACTCCCAATTGATAAGATGCTGTCTTTCAAACTTACCAACAAACTAATATGATGTTAGTGAGAAATCATATAAAGGGAAGAACAACCCTAGCAAGGTCCCATTTAGAGGTGTAAAGTAGGTCGTGTCGTGCTGGCCTAGTCCATTTAAAAATTAGTCCGTTCATATTTGTGCATGCTTGTGCCAGCCCATTTATTTTTCGTATCGTGCTCGCGGTGGTCCATTTAATTTGCGTGCCGTGCCAAGCTTGCTAGGGGCCCAAGCACTTATGTGCCCGTGTCGTTTTCGTGCTGGACTCATGTCGTGGTCGTGTCAAACACGAGTCGTGCCAGTGCCAATTATATTTTACACATTTTTTATAATATAAATTATATAACTGAATAACAATTATTCAAAAGAAATATTAAAAATAAATTAAATTAACAATTAAATAATATATTTTATTTTTTAATTGGTAGATAATACAATAAGTATTTACAACTAAAAGAATAAAAAAATATTAATAATTTTATTTTATAAATTTTATTCCAAACCAATATTCGAATTTAAATCGACATTTGAGAAATAATCAACTAAGTCGTCCTTCCAATTTTGAGCTCTAGATCTTCATCTTCCCAGTTATTCATGCATATAAAATAGTCTAAAATATATGGTGTTAGCTTTGTTCTTCACTCATCTAGTACTCGATAATTTACTATATGATTAAATTACATAATTCACTATATTTTAAAAATAAATAAATTGAAATAATTTTAATAAATTTATCTATTTCCATGTGAAGATTTTAATAAAGTAATTTCACAGAATCTATTATTGTAAAACAAATCTTTATACAATAGATTTTATTTGATAAATATTTATTATTGTTTAAAGTGTGCGAAGTTTGTATTTTGCCTAAATTGTTAGTATGTATGTCTGTGGCGCTTATCACGTACTTGTGCCGTGCCTAACTTATCGCATGCCTAGCATGTATCGTGCTTGGTCTGTCACGTGTCTATGACATGTCTGGCATGTCACATGTCTGTGTCATGCCTGGCCCATTATAGACTTGCGTCGTGCCAGGCACAGTCCATTACGGGCTTTGTCCTCGACATGGCACAGTTTATAACGTATCGTGCAAGTGTCGTGCTCAATTTTAACGTGTTGTGTGCGCCGTGCTCTTGCGGCCTGGCCCATTTTTACACCTGTAGTCCCATTTATCATGTCACTATTGATAGTAAATTGTCTGTTAACTTGATATAATAGTTGAGTTAACATAATAGTTAGGCTCCTTCCTATCAGCTTAAGATTTTGGATAAATAGTGATTCAACATGGTATCAAAGCCTTGGTAACTTAAAATGGTATCAAAGCCTTGGATTACTGATTTATTATGGTATTAGAGCCTTGGCGACTATAAGGTTTTCTTGTGTTCAAACCTTGATAACCCATTTGTGTATGCTTCTGTAAGATTCATTACCATGGCCCGTGTGCATGACCAGGCTTACACGTGAGGATGAGGGGGGATGTTGATAATAGATTGTGTTGTAGCTTGATATATTATTATATATGGTTGGACCCGCTTCCTATTGACTTAAGTTTTGGTATAGATTGTGATCCAACAGCCTATGGTCTAATACATGCATTACATACATAATATTCAAGTGCTACTGGTTCCTTCTAGGGAGCAACCATGTAAATCAACTAGCCAAAAGAAACTTACATACATCCAGATCAATATCTTTCAACCATAAAAGGATAAGGAATAGCCGAATAGAACAACAGATACCAACTAGCAGCAGCAAGAAAACAAAATCTGCAAGCTCACCTGGCAAAGATAAGGCCGAAAATCTCGATGATCCTCATTAACTAGATCTTGAAATTTCTGCAAGGCCTCTTCCAATTCCCCCTGCAAGGCTTTTAAGTATGATATCAAAAATGAAAACATCCAACTTTTATAAAGATTCCAGAAACTATTTTTCTTTTACTACATTTTTAAACAACAGATTGGTAACCTCAAAAATAATGTAAGACATTTAAATCAACATGATTTCATAGGACATCCATTAAGCCAGTGATCCCAACCATTAATTTTAAACATCCTACTGCTGAACTAATGAGGCATTACCATTACAACATGCATTTGCGCGATCAGAATTCTGATATTCCTCTCCTCGGTGACTCTTTTTGCACGGCGAGCAACTTCTAAAGCATTATTTAGCATCTCAAAAACAGCAGGACCTTCACGGTTTTTGTGCATCACTAAAGCTAGACCCTGTTGAAAGAAAAGAGCTGAAAGTTTAGTTTCTCAAGCTGAGAATAAGATAATACATGCATGAAAATGGGAAAAGAATTCAGTACCATAATGGTGCTAATAACATGTTAAAGTTTCTAACCTCATTGTCTGCCTTTTCGGCTAAAGTTTAATTAAAGAAGGCTTTATATCTCATCGATAGATCCATAAAATTCTCTAGCTAAGGATGAATAGATCAGAATTAAAAATTACTTTCTAACTAAATCCAAAGGAAAAGTGATAGATAAGGAACATAAAGTTACTAAGAGATAATAATGGAATATAAGTTAATTGCAACATGAATCAACCATTTATAGGAAGCACATTCCCTAGTAACCATTTTATGATCCTTCACTGCTCCAAAACCAATTTTACTTCCACCCAATGAATTTCAATCACTATTTGACAATATATCAGTTTTAAAAGCAGGAAAACTAAACATAAACAGCATCTAGATATCAACAACTTTAATAGCAATTGAAAAAAAAAATATCATAACAAAAAAGAAAAAGAAAAAAATGGACAACCGTACATGCAAAGCTCTAACCAAGAGAGGCCTCTCCACCAAGATTTCCTTAAACAATCTTTTTGCGGTACTAAGTTGCCCCATGATCTCATAACAAAGCGCCAGCAAAAGCCTCCATTCAACTTCATCAGGCTCCATATCAATCAACCTCTCCACATACTTCACAGCTTCCTTTGTCTTCCCTCTCCTCATTTTCCCATACAAAACCACCTTCAGAGCCTCAGCATTTCTCGGTTCTTTCTCCAAAACCTTCTCATACAACTCTTCATCCTTGCTTTTATCTCTACTTTCCTCCAAATTTACGTGTGAAGAACTGCTCGTTGGAGCAGGTAATGCTATAGCTCCTCTTATATGAAAACACCCAACAAAAATCACTGACCCAATAACAAAACCCACAACTTTCTCTATCAAATTTCTTTGTACGTTCTTCTGGGGAGCGAGAGAACGATCAGAATTCGAGAATACTGAAGAGGGTGAGCAAGAAAAACGCGTGCAGAGGTTAGGAGGTTTTGTGGGTTTGTTGAGTTTGAAACGGAGAAAGACTGATTTGGGTGTTTGAGCAGAATTTGGCGATTTGCAGCAGAGCTTGTAGTTATGGCGACTGGGTGTGGTAATATGAGTTTGAGCAGAAAGAGAGAAGGTAGTGGACCTCATTCCTCTATACTGTATAGAATAGGGGTTTTGAAAGAGAAAAAAAGGAGACCCTTTTTCACCAACAAAAAAGGCAAAAGGAGACCCCTTTGTCAATCTTGGGAAGAGGGTTTTACAGATAAATAAAAAAATAAATAATTTAATATATCTTAAAGAAATCTACAGTACAACCGGTGTTACTGT
>QANX01002701.1:1742-51572 GCA_003254975.1 Ochetophila trinervis | reverse complement strand
AAAAAAAATAATATAAAATATATAATAAAACAATGCTACGTCATTTGCTAAACTATACAGTGCCTCTAGTTTATATCCATTTTCTTTCCTATATACCCTTGTCCGCCATTTTCTTTAAATTATTTCAGTCTTAGAGAGAGAGAGAGAGAGATGGAAGCAGAAGAAGCCGAGGCTATGCAGAGAGGGCAAGCTGATATATGGAAATACATGTTCAGCTTCGCAGACACTATGGCTTTGAGATGTGCTGTAGAGCTCCGCATAGCAGATATTATACACTCTCACGGCGCTCCAATCAGTCTCTCTCAAATTGTTTCCAGCATTCCTGATGCCACCTCTCCTGATATCACCTGCCTGTCACGCATCATGAGGCTGTTGGTTCGCAGAAAGATATTCACCGCACATCATCAATCAGACGGCGGAGACAGTACTCTCTACGGGCTGACCCATTCCTCCAAATGGATTCTGCATGACTCGGACCTCACTCTGGCTCCAATGTTTATAATGGAGACCCATCCGTGGCTAATGGCTCCGTGGCAGTGTTTCAGTCAATGCATCAAACACGGTGGCATTGCCTTCCAGAAAGCCCATGGCCGTGAGATTTGGGACTTCGCCGCTCAAAATCCGGAATTTAACAAACTGTTCAATGACGGGATGGAATGCACGGCCAGGATCGTCTTGAGGACAATCGTCTCAGAATATAAAGATGGGTTCGACCGCGTGGGATCATTAGTGGATGTGGGTGGTGGGACCGGAGGAGCCCTTGCTGAGATAGTGAAATCGCATCCACAGATCAAAGGGATCAACTTTGATTTGCCACATGTCGTTGCCACAGCTCCCTTGTACCCTGGTGTTTCCCATATTGGAGGTGACATGTTCCAGGGCATTCCCAATGCTGATGCAATTTTCCTCAAGGCAAGTCCTATTCTCACCGACTTGCTGAGATAATTTTTTTGGATTATTATATGGATATTGAACGAGTTATAATTTTTTTTATAATTTTGATGTGACTGATTTCCTCTATTTCGGTACTAGGATGCTTCTCTCGACCTAAATTCTACCTAACTTCTAGAAAACAAAATATGATAAAGAAAGTTTCACCATATATTCATTTCTAATTATATTTTAGGGTTAATATCATCACAAGTTCTCAAAATTTTTCTTTGATAAATTAATCTTTAAATTTGCTAGTTTGTTTCACTGTTAATTTTTAATTAATTTTTTATTTAAAATTCAGTTATTATGAGGGATTAAAATGGAACTTTTATATAGTGTAGAGGACCGCACATATAATAATAAATAATAAATAATATTTAAAAAATATTTTTAAATATTTTTGTAATAAAATAAATATTTTTTAGTACTTATTTAAAAAATTATTTTATTCATAGTTGATATATTTTTTAAAAGATAAAAGGTTTTAAAAATATTTATAAATTATTTTTTAAAATTTTTGTTCTTAAATCACATGCCATTTAATTAAGTTTCTTTTTATATATTTCATTTACTTATTGCTCAAAATTTTATTTTTGAATTATAAATTTTTTTGAATCATCTATGACAATATTTAAAAAAATGTAAGAGAAAAATATATTTTAATATATTTTTTCAAAGATAATTTAAATTTAAAAAATCTTCATGAATCATAAAAATCTAAAAGTTATACATTTTATACAAAAATTATATTTAAAAATTGAGTTGAGTACTAAATGTGTGAAATTTTTTAAAGAGAATATAACATGAAAAGAACCAATATAAAAATTTAAAAATGTTTATAAATTATTACCATAAATTATGAAAAAAGATATATTTTTTTATAATAAATAAATGAAGGAAGTAAAAAGAAACTTTACTAAATGGCATTTGATTTTAAAAATAATATTATTAATAAATAATTAATATATTTTTTAAATTTTTTATCTTTTTCAAAAAAATCCAAAGGATAAATTACTTTCCCAATTTTGTTTTCATGATTTCTATGAAGAAATTAATTTCTTAAATTTTTTATAAAATTATTAATAAAAAATATTATTTTATTTAAAAATATATTTAAAAGTATTATTAATTAGGTGTTTTTAGTTTTTATTGTAAGTATAGTCCTTAAACTGAATAAAAATTTTATTTTGGTCCTTCATGATAACAAAATTTTGAATGAAAAATTAAATAACGGTGAAAAAATTAAAATTTTTTAGGACAATTTATTAAAAAAATAAATAGTTTGAAAACCTAGGTGTTAGTAGCATCATAGTTTAGAAATATCTGATGACATTATAACTATATTTTATTTTGAAAAGACAAACAAAATTTAAAAAAAAAAAAAAGAAGAAAAAATGTGTACAAGTTCTATGACAAAGTGAAAATGTAATTGTCTACGAACATTATATGAGTAAGACTTAAAACCCCACATCCTTTCACGATCAAAATATTTAACGATTAATAATTACTTTATGATGCACGTATATACAAAATGTACAAAATATAGAGAAAATAAAAAGCTATAATATATTATTCTTGATGTAGTGGATAATGCATGGTTGGAGCGACGAAGATTGTGTGAAGATCTTGAAGAATTGCAAGAAAGCAATACCAGAGAAAGGTGGGAAAATAATTATAGTGGATGTTGTTTTGGAGGCACAGGGAGATGAACTTTTCGATGAGACTGGTTTGGCATTTGATCTGGTCATGATTGCACATGCCCCAGGAGGAAAGGAGAGGACAGAGATCGAATGGAAGAAGATTTTAAACGGAGGAGGTTTTCCAAGCTTCAAGATTATTAAGATTCCAGCCTTACTATCTATTATTGAGGCCTATCCACGGTGAAAGTCCTAGAGGTCAATATATATTAGAAGTGCATATTTTAAGAATTTGAAATAAAAATGCACATTGTGCACTACTTTTAATATTAATGCTCCAATCTTAGTTTGGTATATATATACATTACTAGAGAATATGGTCAAAGACGACGGTGAAAATCCGTCGTTTTAAGTGTTTAGACGACGGACACGAAATCGTTGTCTAACGAGGCATCGTCGATACTCATAAAACATCAACGATGGTTAAAATCAACGTCTAAAACGTTACTACGAGGCTAAACTGGCCCCACGCGATAATACATAGACGACAGTTTTTACTATAATCCGTTGTCTATGTATATTATCGACGACGGTTCATACAAGGAATCGTCGTCGATAATGTATAATTAAAGACGAAGGTTCCTTGTATGAACCGTCGTCTATATTTATTATCGACGACGGTTCATAAACCGTCGTCCAAAATAATTATATATATTTTTATATTTGTATAAATTTGTTGGAAATATATATATTTCGGCTTTTACATATATTCAAATATATTTATTTAATATAAATATTTTAATTAATAATATATTTTCAATACAATAAATTATTTGATAATATGTTTTTACGTATAATCAATACAATAATAATTAATATAAAAAACACTAATAATAAAATGATTATATTAAATTATACAAAAGTATAAACATTTCTAATTAAAATAAAATTACAAATTATATAATACTAATTATACAATAACATTAACAATTACAAAATTTAAATACATAATTAATAATTAAACTGAACTAATCAAACGATGATAACAAATTTGAAGGGTTTGAAACTTCTTCAGTAAAATATTCAGCCCAATCCTCTCTAAATTCATCCACGAAGTCTTGTACCCAAACACAATTTTTAAACTGTACATAAAAATCAAACAAATAATATTAATGCATTAGTAAACATAATATTATATATAAATTTACAGTTACGCTAAAATTATACTTACAGTATTATGTAACTGAGACTGTGATGTTGATGAATCGACATTTATTATATCCCTCATCATCATGCATACATAATATGCACACTCCTGACTTGTCGGTTGCAATGGTGCCTACAAAAAAAAATATTTTGTAACACCCCGTCCCGGGGAAAATATTGAAATTTCTCAAAGTTGACCGAGTTGACCAAGTTTGACCAAGGAAGGGCTCGGGGTTGACTTTTTGTGTGAGCGTGCTATGGTTTTGATCGTAGTACCGTTGCGTAGAACTAGTCGATACGAGTTCGTAGACTAGTAGTACGCTTGTTTTACCAAAGTTAAGTCCATTAATTCTCCAAATATAAAAGCAAGAGAATAAATCTGAACAAACTTAAGACAACAGGATTGGTACAGCTTCCAAAATATAATTAAGTTACATACTTCCATCTCTTGTTAAAAATAATTTCGCAAAACCTTTAGCTTCCTTCCAAAATTTATTAAATCATTTTAACACGATTGTTTTGGGGCGAAAACATAATTTAACATCACTTAAAATCTCGCATCAATCACTAATATCATAAATAATTACTGTAAAACACTTAAAATCATTTTGATTTAACAGATGCTCAAAAGATACCAAGCCGAAGGGCCAAAATCCGAAAATCAAATACTTGGGCCATAACCCATAAAATCAACTAAAATCATCAATCATACATCATATCTCAAAACCGGTACTGTAAAATATCATATGAATGGTTCACAACCCGTAAAATCAGATACTTGGGCCGCAACCCATAATTTCAAAAATCATCCGTCTAAAACCATAAATCATATATCATATATCAAACGAGTACCACACTCTAGTATCGTGCCATGTGACCCTCAGCGTCCTGATGGCGTCACTGGCGGGGGGAGGGGGAATAACTCATCACAACGAACCGGCGTCCCAAATCCGTCATGGCAGGATCCTCATCATCTCTCTCCCGACACGTCCGCAGTAGAGGATGGCATAATACAATAATAATAATAACAATATAATACCATATAGTATGCCGTGTGCCCATCAACGTCCCGACGGTGCCACATGCGGGGGGAGGGGGAATAACTCATCACAACGTACCGGCGTCCCAAATACGCTGTGGCAGGATCCTCATCATCTCTATCTCGACACGTGTCCGCGGCAGAGGATGGCATAATATAGTACTAGCGCGCGCAATAACCAACATATCTCAATCATCAAATCGATACTGTGTGGTACTCTTCAAAACCAAATCCAAAATCATCCATCATCGGATTTTTATAAAATCTCTCAAATTCCTTTTATCTTTTAAAAGCATCGCAGTAAAATCCAACGATTTTCCAAATCTTTTTTATTTTTGAAAAATTTCCAAAATAATCAAACATTCAGCTATTAGAAAAATTGCCCCAAAACTTTATTAAATTCCACAAAAACCCAAATCACTTTAAAATCACCAAATTTTTCCACAATATCGTAAAATATCCGATAACTTCAAAATTCAATAAACAATCAATTAAAACGCAAACTTCATATTTATTCCAAATAAATATGAAATCCATCAAATCTTAAAATCAAACTCGTGCAAAATTTAAATCACCATAAAACATATTTAATAAATAAAATTTAATGCATAAGAAAATTCGATTCAAACCATTAATTTAAATTCAATCAAATATAGCATATAAATCCCAAACGATTTAAAAAAATAATAATAATACTTGCACTCACCATTAAAACATCAAAACATCAAATGATTAAATTCATAAAATAAATAAAATTAAAATTAAAATAAATTTCTCTCCTATAACTCATGGCTCTAAGCCAAACGCACGAAAGTCCCATACATCAGGTGGCTAAATCAAAACCCGCTTAACATCTATAAATTAACAACCAATTCCCAAAGTGATTCAAAACTCTCCCAGATGAGATCTACAACCAGGCTCTGATACCATGTTGACAGGACCCGACCCGCTTGGATCCTGCCTGCGTGACTTAATGTTGCCACTAAGCCACAAGCAGTCGTGAAAGTCCGCTAAACCATTTTTCAAAAGGGGTAAAAAAACCAACAGGCCGAAAGGTTTCCACAACTGTCGGAAATTCTATTAAAATTTCGGCAGCATTTCGGCTGTTTGCTAACACTCCCCAAAATACAAATATTGTCACTCCTGCAAGGAGAACATTTCTATAACTTATTCAGCCAACCAGCAAACATTTCCCATAGCAACCGCATCTCAAAAGATAATTCAACACTCAAATGACATATACCAATTATATACTTTTCCGTAGCTGGACTCAGTTTATAAAAATAAACTGAGCTGCCTACATACCTTTATTAATAGGGATCAAGCTACCTGTAGTTCTTAATTAAGGCCTAATAATTAGAACGAAGCTTAACCAAACAAGGCATAAAATATCAATATATATATTCATCACATTTCCTTGCTCATCATACTTTAACCACTTTTACCTTCATCATGCTTTCAAACAAATTTAACAAAAATAATATCCATAGCTTGGCGGCATGATTCCTCGCCCAAGCAGTTCCTAATTATAAATACCACGCACACATTTATTCAAGAGAATACAACAAAATAATATATGCACATCACACATTTCCACATCATCAATCACACACAATCCATATAATCATTCATAAACCAAGATTCACAACCAATAAGTCAATCTCACATACAAATCAATTGTTCGCATTACAACTCAAAGCAAATTACCAACACAGGAATACATACATATTTATACCACAACTCATCAATTAATGTAATTGTCAGCCACAACTCATCCATTCAATGTATATAAACACACACATATATATATATATACATCACAGTCTTAATACATTCCACGTATATACTCACATTACTTTAAAAACCCTTCCAACACCTAATTCAGTATACACAAAACCATCAAACAATTCTTAATTTAACAGTTATCACCAACATCACTCAAAATTAAGTAAATCCTAAATACACAACAATAATATACCAATTATATATCAAAATGAAGCTTGAGCAAAATAGAGTACAGTGGTAAACTCAATTTACCCGAATCCTACCGGCGGTGGCCGGAATTTGGCCCAAAACTCACGGCCAAAAATGGTTTTCCCCAATCTATCTAAACTAGGGGAAAATACATTAAATTGATCACAAAATCGGGTTCCTAGGGTCCAAATTAAGGGAAAAGAAGCTAACCCGCTGCCGGAAACTGACCGGAATCCGGCGAACCGAGGCAAAAACCACTTACCGGCTTCTTGCATTTTTCCGGCGATCTGGCGGCTTCCACGAGCACTCGCCGGCAAGGTTAGGCAAGGGAGGTGGCCAGCTTTGATTCTCGGGTGGTGGGTTGACCGGTCACGCCGGAGTCCGACGATTGCAGACAAATAGGCCACGGGTTTCTCACGCTTCCCGGCCACCGAGGCGTTTCTGCAGGTCATCGCCGGCACGGTCGAGAAGAAGAAGCTACCGGCTCCACGTCGCGGGCCATCGCCGGCCCGGCCTGGCCGGAACTTGGCCACTACGGGCGGAAACAGGGGAGGCGCGGAGGTGGCGCTGTGCGCGGGAGCCATCGGGGAGGAGGGAATCTTCTGGTCCTTTTTTTTTTTCCTTTTTTAAAATCCAGAACTTTCTGGAATTAAAATTGGTAAAGGCAGGGGCAAAATGGTCATTTTGCCCTGCCACAGCAATTTACCAAAATACCCGTCACACTCTTCCGGTTATAACTTCTCCGTCTTAACTCGGAATCAAGCGTACTACTAGTCTACGAACTCGTATCGACTAGTTCTACGCAACGGTACTACGGTCAAAACCATAGCACGCTCACACAAAAAGTCAACCCTGAGCCCTTCCTTGGTCAAACTTGGTCAACTCGGTCAACTTTGAGAAATTTCAATATTTTCCCCGGGACGGGGTGTTACAATTTAGTTTATTAATATACATAATTTCTAATACTTTATAAACANTATTTACAATAACATAATCACATAATATGTGTATATATATATATATTCTGTAACCATTACACTAACCATAAATCCATTCCACACTTAAGGCAACAACACTAAAAGCAATACACGTTCTATCTGGATATAAACCCACATTCACATAAGTACATAATTATTTACATTTATTTCATTCCTCAAAAACCATTCCAATCCACAACTCAACAGTACTCTCAATTCATGATAATCCTTAAACATAAATCCAAGCTTCATATATTGATTACACACATAATTATATCATCAATCATCAACAATTCCTATTTTAACAATTATCACCATCATAACTCAAAATTAAGTAAATTCTAAATACACACCAACAATATACCAATTATATATCAAAACGAAGCTAGAGTAAAGTAGAGTACAGTGGTAACCTCTATTTACCCGACTCCTACCGGCGGTGGCCGGAATTTGGCCCGAAACTCACGGCCAAAAGGGGTTTTCCCCAATCTATCTAAACCAGGGGAAATTACATTAAATTGATCACAAAATCGGGTTCCTAGGGTCCAAATTAAGGGAAAAGAAGCTAACCCGCTGCCGGAAACTGACCTGAATCCGGCGAACCGAGGCAAAAGCCACTCACCGGCTTCTCGCATTTTTCGGTGACCTGGTGGCTTCCACGAGCGCTCGCCGGCAAGGTTAGGCAAGGGAGGTGGCCAGCCTTGATTCTCGGGTGATGGGTTGACCGATCTCTCGCCGGAGTCCGTCGACTGCAGACAAACGGGGCCACTGGTTTCTCACGCTTCCCGGCCACCGATGCGTTTCTGTAGGTCGTCGCCGGCACGGTCGGGAAGAAGAAGCTACCGGCTCCACGTCGCGGGTCATCGCCGGCCCGGCCTGGCCGGAACTTGGNTGGCCGGCGAAACAGAGGCGGTCGGGAGGGTGCTGCGCGGGAGAGAACCGGGGCTACCCGCGTGCGTGTGGCGTGCGTACGTGTCCCTTGCTTCCAGATCCTTCTGGATAAATTTGTTAAAGGCAGGGGCAAAATAGTAATTTTGCCCTGCCACAGCAAAATTACCAAAATGCCCTTCTTGTTATTTCAGCCATAACTTCTCGGTCTTAACTCAGAATTGAGCGTACTACTAGTCTACGAACTCGTATCGACTAGCTCTACGCAACGGTACTATGGTCAAAACCATAGCACGCTCACACAAAAAGTCAACCCCGAGCCCTTCCTTGGTCAAACTTGGTCAACTCGGTCAACTTTGAGAAATTTCAATATTTTCCCCGGGACGGGGTGTTACATTATATGCCACATATAGAGAAATCCACATTCTATATTGGAGATGCTCTAAGGTAACCGGCTAGAGCCACTCTCCCATTTTTTGCAATAACCTATAGCATAGCCTTGAACCTAGTAACCCTTTGTATTCAACAGTGGAGACCAAAAAAATTTATTTTCTTTCCAAAATTGAAAGAGCAACCAAGATACTTTAATCAAATAAAGAAAACTGACAGGACCCGCCCCGGAAATTCCTCCAGAATAACCGGAGAGGCCCCGCCTGAGGAAGATTCCACCAGAACCCTTCGGGGCAGCCGACAGAATCCTCCTCCGAAAAGGAGTTAAATAAACAATAAAACAATAAATAGGACAAAAAGTTGATAAGATATGCATTTCAACAAACAACTAGTCGTACTGAAATAAATAACATAACAAAATAGGGAGAATGTGGGAATGATAGAATTCCTAAGTGAGATAACAAAATTTAAATGATACAAATCCAACAATAAACAGAATAAAGAGAACATGATTTAATACATAAGAAGAAGTAGTAGCGGAAGTCGAGTGCGAATGTGATGCCGACGGTAGCTCACGAAGACCTGCAGCTATGACCTAGGTTTGAGAAATTTCAATATTTTCCCCGGGACGGGGTGTTACATAAAACTATGATAAAAAATAAAATAAAATTTACATTAATAATTATCTCATCTCCTGAAAAAATGACCAAAGATTTTGGCCAACCAAAAAACGAACCCAGAGCTTCTCCTACTAAAACTATGGCATAAGAAGGGATCAATAGTTGTGCTAAATGATCAATCACCATTTGCACATTAACACGAATATTCTCATAGCCTAACTGCACTCCGTGGCATACAACTTGAGGATTGGTTGTAAGAAACATCCTTACTTTTGCTACTATATTATCAGGTGTCCCCACACCAAGCATGCAATCTAGACCCTAAACCATATAAGAAAAAAAAAACTGATGTTAGAAAACATAAAATTATGTGACTTAATAAAATAAAATAAATAATTAAAAAAAAGTCTTAGTTATATACCTCTAGATATGTCATAGGTGGGGGTGCAGTAGGAGATGGTGCGATAGGGTTATCAGCAGGTGCGTGTGCTGGTGAAGGTGTTATTACATGTACCTCTGCATCAGGAAAAGTTACCTAAATGTTGTTAACAAACTGATCTGACATCATCTCTATAAATGGATTGGCTACAAAATTATGCTTCTTACCTGCCATCTATGAACTAATCATATGTAAGATCTCTTTCAGCTCCAAAACAGTTTGAGTCAATGTAGCCAACTTCAGATTTTTTTGTGTCATTTGTTGTTCTTTTTTAGTTATTACCTTTTTCAGCTTGTTTATTTCTTATTTATTGGCATGTTCTTTTCCCTTATACTCTAAACTTCCTCTCGGGAAGTACCAATATTCAGTTGGAGTCACATTATGATCCGCTGTCCTAACTCGACCTCTGCACTCTGGAGTTTCCATTGCCATTGTTAATATATCATTGGGTGTGCCCAATGATGCATCAAATTCTCCTCGAGCATGTTGGTCTAACAACTCATCCTGTAATTATTGATGTTTAATCAGCACAATCAATCATTACACAAACCAGATTTCATATCAAGCAAAAATTTCTTATAATTTTTTCTCTAACTACAACAGCTTTGGAAGTTTTGTACTTTCTGGTCTTGTCCATATGACCCTTCTTCCACAACATCTTGCGTAGCACCCGCTCGCTGCTTCCAATCCTCAGTTTCTAACATTTTAACGAAATTAGTTAATCACAAAATAAATCAAAATATAATAATTATTTAATCACAACATAAATCGAATACACTAATTAATTGATCTTTTTTTCTAATTAAATTAATTAATATACATCTTCATACTCCAACTAAGCATATCCTTTGCAAGATAGAGTATGATTATATTTATTTTTTTCTTTAATTCAAACCGCTCTTTGTGAAGAATCTTCATACATATATAAAAAAAAATTGTCATTTTAATTAATTTATAAAAAATATTTGTCAAATAGAATTGATTAGTTATATATATATAAAGTAATTACCGCCCATTTCAGAGTCATTAGTTGTGCGATAAATTCATCACATGCTTCTTGTGTGATGAAATCATAGTCCTCTAGAGAATGATCTAAAACTTCTAGTTACCCCGCTTCAACATATGGAAGAACATGATATGTATTCATAGTACTCTTGAACCTCCTTCATTTTCCAGAGCAACCTTTCAAAAAAGAAATTCTTCAGAAATTCATCTTTATTATAATATTACTGCACATGTAAATTAAAATTTGATAAGATGTACATAGTAAGTTAAAGTACCTGGTAAAATATAGTAAATCATATTATCTTATTAGTTACCCCAATTGTCTCCTACAGAAACTATTTCAATTCATATGGCACAAGACTCCAATTCTTATAATTTATAGAACTGTTTCTTCGAGTTTGGACACCCTCAAACTTGGCTTGATCTGCTCCAGCTCTATTAACTCAAACTCCAAACTCATTATAAACAATTGGTTCATCTTCGCCTATTGCTTTTTGTTTCCATATCTTATATAAAATTGATGGTCCTTTGGCCTTTTTTGGCTTCTTAACGAGGCTAGATGCGTCATCATGACCATCAAGGTCATTTGATCCCATAGAATCCATCAATATGCATAAAAATCATAGAGAATTAATTAATCAAAACAAAAATCAAAATATAATTTAAATAGATTTTATTAATCATAATATAATTTAAATATAATTAATTAATCACAATATACACCAACGATAATTGATTATAGAAGCATATAATTTAAATAGAATTAATTAAACATAATATAATTTAAATAGATTTTATTAATCACAATATAACTTAAATAGATTTTATTAATCACATTATAACTCTTAAATGTACAATACACATTTATATTCAATGAATATAAATATATACAAATTATTTATTTGTCTTATTTTTTATCGATGCTCCTCTACAATCACCATGAAGACAAACTTTTTAATAATCTTCATTAACTTCAATATGATCATTTGACAAGCTCGAAGGAAATGGAGAGTGAACCATAGCACCATCTAGAAATGAATCTCTTTCGATGGAGTTATCTCTCATGTCATTGTAATGAGGGAGACTTAAAACGACAGACTACTATGAGTTGCTAGGATCATCAACATAAAAAAATTATCTTGCTTGTGATGCCAAAATAAATTGATAAAATTTGTGGCCAAGTTTGTGTAGGTTGACACATGTGAAGCCCAATTCATCGATTTTTACACCATGTGTGTTGTCTACCCAATCACATTTGAACACTGGAATTTGAAACTCTATGTAACCAACATCCCATATTTCAACCAAAGTACCATAGAATGCAAAATCAAAAATAATTGGATTATCATACTTTGCACTTGTATATTGCATTGTCTTTGAGACCAAAATTTTCTCCACTATTTTGCATAACGCGCTTATTATCTCGTTCGATAGTATGAAACTGAAACCTATTAATATAAAATCATGAATATGATATCACATCAAATTGCGGTCCCAGACTCCCAGTGCTATCCACTTCAAAGTTTCAGACACATTCTTTTTTATTCACTCGACTCATTCAGAATCTATTAAAATGCTTTTTATAGTCAAAATACTATTCATGTTTATATATATATATATATAGAGAGAGAGAGAGAGAGAGAGAGAGAGAGAGAGAACAACTTACTTGATCTCTAAACCAATTGATAAATGCCCGATTTTGCTCATCTTGGAACCATTTTTGTATTCTACATTTGTTACAATTATCTGACCTTAGCGCATTCATATGCTCTCTGCAACATGCCAACTTTTGACAAAATGAGTCTTATACCTTTAATAAAATAATTATAGTAACAATATAACTTACTCAAAGTAAGATTGTATTTCCGCCGTATTTAAAAGTATATAAAGATGTACTTGCTCCCAAAGTTTTAATTAATATTCATGTTCTTCCCATCTTTTAAGGAATTACCAACATCTTCATCCACACATTGTTATTCATACTAATGGGCGGGTTTCCAATTGCTACTAAGTCTTTCTAATACTCACTGCAAAACTCTATGGCTTCTTCAGCAATGCAACCTTCTTGTTGATTGTGATTTTTGAAAAATCCCTTTAACACTTTCATATATCTCTCAAATGGATACATCCATCGAAAGTACATAGGTCCACAAAATCTCATTTTTTGAACCAAATGTATAGTTAGATGGATCATTATATGAAAATATGATGGGGAAATTTTTTTTTTTCAACATACACGCAACTGGAAGCAATTGTTGCATCAATGTATGAGATCGTGTGATTTCATACCATTCATTATTAAATCTTTCATCAAAAAAATATTTCTAAAATTTGAAGAATAACAATCCGAAACTTTTAAATTAACCAAACACTTGCAAAATTTCATTTTCTCTTCCTTAGACAAAGTGTAGCAAGCAGGAGGAAGATAAGTCATTTTCTCTTCCACCATAGGTGCTAAATCTTTTCTCAAACCCAATTCCACCAAATCCAATCGAGCATTAAGTTCATCATTTGTCTTCCTAGAAATGTTAAGTAAAGTTCCAACAGTACTCTCACATATATTTTTCTCAATATGCATGACATCTAGATTATGTCTTACATATAATGATTTCCAATATTCAAGCTCAAAGAATATAATTTTTCTTTCCAATCACATCTACCAGTAGTGGTTCGTTTATGTTTATTCCAATGATCAAACGTCATAGCATCAAGTTTCCTAAAGATCTATTCTCCTATCATAGGTAAAGGAGTTGCACAAAACTTTTGCAAACCATTAAAAGCCTTCTTTTGATTTCAAAATGGATGATGACTACAAAATAATCTTTTATGTCCACAATAACTCATTTTCATCCTATGTTTCAAACTTTGGGCACAAGTTTATCGGACAAGCAAACTAACCTTTGACGACATGACCAAACAAGTCACCATATGCTAGAAAATCATTTATAGTTCACAATAATACAACCTTCATTGTAAAGTATTGTTTCTTATAGGCATCCCAAGTGTCAATGGCTTCAACCCACAACTTCTTCAAATCATCAACCAATGACTGCAAATAAACATCAATGCGTTCACCTAGTTGGTGTGATCTAGAAATTAATAAAGTCAACATTATAAACTTTTATTTCGTACCCATCCACGATGGAAGATTATATGTAAATGTTAGTATTAGCCAACAACTGTATTTACTACTCATGTGCTTGTGCGAGTTAATTCTATCTGCAGCAATTTCATGCTAAGTTAAATTCTTTGTTGTCTTAACATTTTGAAACATCCTTTGAAAACGAAGATTGGGTGGAAAATACCATAAAAACTTTTTCTAGAACCTTAACACGCTTACTTCCATCATCATTGGACTTCCATCTAGATTATCCACACATAGGACAAGATTTAAGCTTTTGATATTGTTTTCTATACAAAATACAATTTTTCGGGCAATAATGTATTTTCTTATAATTCATACCCAATGCAGTCAATAATTTTTTCACAATATACATAGACTCTGGAAGAGCATTATCAACCGGTAACATTTCATGCAACAATTCCAACAATTCAGAAAAAACTTTTGTTACAAAATCCATATTTTGATTTCATGCTGTACAATTTGACCAAAATTGATAATTTGGTAATTTTTGAACAACCTGAATACAAGGATTTTTCTGCATCCTCCAACAAACTCCTAAATGAATCTAGATTGTCCATAAAATTGTCAAAGGCAGCATACATTATGTCAATATTATTGCCAACAACATCTTCATCATTTTCATCTATGCCCACATTATCATCAACTTCAACATTCACTTTTCTAGCTTTTATAAAATTTATATCCTCTTCCAAATCTTCTCCATGCAAAATTCATCTACGGTAACTTGTATCAAACCTTTTAAAAACACGTGTCCTCTAACTTCTTCAATAGTGCGAATGTATAAATTTTCACATTCCAAACAAGGACATGGAATTTTACCATCACTATTCATACTCTTCTCACTCAATTTTATAAATTTATTTAAAACATTCTTAAATGATTTTGTTCTCCTATCCATTGTTATCCATCTTTATATAAACCTACGCAAAATTAATGTACAACAACACTTTTTTATATTTAATAAAAGTTATAAATATAGACTATTAAAAATTATGTTATATTAACTAATTAAATTATGTTATATATTTAAAAAATTCCTAGACAATTAAAAATATTAATATGGTGGAAATTAAATGACATGAACTATGTACTAATATGACGGACAAAAGTCCGTCGTATTTACATATATATTATATTAAATATTAATTCACATTTACAGTAATGCATAAGCCCGTCGCATTTATTTATATATATTTTTATACTACACATAAGCCCGTCGTATTAACATACACATTGATGGACAAAAACTATAAATAAGTAAATCAATATCAACTCAAATATATACATGCATATTTATACATACAAATTGAGCTACCAATTGCCAAGTAAAGCTCTAAACTGCAACCACCCAATACGCTTATTAGGGGTGGGCGCAATTTGGTTTGGATAGCTTTTATGTAAAAATTCAAATCAAACCGTAATTGGCAGTTTAGTTTAGTAACAAACCAAGCCAAACCATCAGAACAACTCAAACCAAACCATTCATGAATGGGTTGGTTTGGTTCGGTTTAACGGTTTAGGCCTTAGCCCATTTGTTATTATTGCAGGCTTACAACCACTTTCTCATTGCATTTCTATTTGTATCATAAATTATAAACCAACTAAAAGTTAAATAACATAGTTATTAATGAAACATCAATTCAATTATTCATCTAAATATTATAGTCCAAACTCCAAATAAAATATAAACTAATGATCCATTATTTAATTCTACAGTCCAAACTTAATTTAATAATATAGTCCAAAGTCCAAACTAATTTCAATATTACAGTACTAAGTTCAACCTAAAAATATTACAATCCAAACTAAAAATTGCATAATACATCCCAAACATAAAAAAATATTTATCATTAGTAATAAAACATATTAAAAATAATTATATATAAGTAGGCAGTTTGGGTTAGAACCCAAACCCCAAACCAAACCATTAGTTACGGTTTTTTTACATAACAAACCTAACTGTTTACCTTCTACAGATGGAACCAAACTGAATAAAAAACAGTGGTTTGAATTGGTTTGAATGGTTTTGTTTGGTTTTGCCCACCTCTAATTCCTATCACCTCAAAACTATCACCAAAGCCCGTAGCCACCCACATCGAATATGCCTCTCAAGTAAAAAACTGCCAACACCCACAAATGTACAAAAATACCGGTAAAAATACACAATAAACTCATTGGAAAATCACTATATAACAGTCAAAATATGTATATTATGAACTCAAATTTGGAAACTAAAAAACTTAAATTCAAACCATAATAAACTATCTAATGAAACTAAAGCTAAAAACATTACTTACATTTAGTCAAATGACACGATTTAGCAAGTTTTTGAAGGCAAACAGCGAAGAAACATGCTCGAGTCCAAAACTAAGCACTTCGACGCCGTCATGGAGGCCATACAGGTTTGAGCAAATAAAGAAGAAAAGAGATAGGAAACCCTGATTAAAACTGGGAAAAACGACGCCGTTTTGATTTAAACTAGTATAGACGACGCAAATTGTGCGACGTTAATGCCCCTTACACATGATGCACAATGTGCATTGTGGAAGACTTTTAGGCGACGCACATTGAACATCGTCAATGCCTTGTATTCACGACACACAATGTGCATCGTGTATGGCATATGAAATGTTGCCATTTCCTATATGCGATGGTTTTGACCATAGTATTTAATACAGTTTACGCGATGGTTTTCGGCCATAGTGTAAGTTGCCACGTCTTGTCATCGTGGCTCCAGTCATGGATACATGGATTTTACGTATTTTATATTGTCAGCATCTACGACGTTGTTTTGGTGTGCATCATATTTGCTGAATTTTAATACGACGTTCTCTTATTTGCTCGTCATAGTTATGTAAAAAAAATTTAACAATTATATATTAATTTAAATTGCGTCGTCTTTGATATTTAATACGCCATTGCCTTTTTAATTCGTCATGAAATGTATTTGGACGATCGTCGTAGTATCATCATTTTTGTTGTAGTGTACAATGAAAACTCAAAGTTTTGGAAGAATGACTTAGTCAAGAAACAACTAAAGTTAATGATTCACAAACTTTTTGAATCTACAAACCCTACTGATGGGATGCAATTTATATATATTTTATGTACCTTAATACTTGATTTGAGCATGTTTTATTCACTTAAAATGGATTAATTTGTATTTTTCTATGTTTTAGGTGGATTTGAGCTTAAAGAGATGAAAAATGAAGAAACAGTGACAAAATCATAATTAAACAAAAAAATGAAGAAGCAGTGGAAAAATCGTTATTAAGCAGACATTGGGAGTAAGGCAGTACAGCCCAGGCGCCTGGCCAGCCGCCTGAGTGGGTGCGAATTTGGTCATTTTTGTGCGATTTTATCAGTTTTAGCCCTATGTTTTAGTATAAATATGTTTTATCATTGTTGTAAAGAGGGGAGCCGACTTTTAAATAATTTTTACCATTAGAATTAAATTTTTCTCTCAAGTTTGGGCTTCTAATATTCTATTCTTGGGTAAGAATAATTCTAAACTAGTTATGCAATTGTGAGACTTATTTTTATTTCAATCCAATTTAATCATTTAGTTTATATTCTTCTGTGTTTATTGTTTATATTTTCAATTTCTCATAATTATAATTTGGATCCATTATTTTTATGTGAGATTGGATTATTGCTAAATTGAATTCTCAATCGTATTGGATTTTTAATAATTAGTATCAAATAGACTTTAATGGTTATGATCCCAGTTTCTGTTAATTGTTTAAGAAATATATAAATTAGATTAAAACTTTGCAACGTTTGTAGAGTTTGTCTTTATTTGGTTTTTCTCTTGTTCTTGATTATTTTCTACGATAAATTCAGGTCACGTTGATTCTATATTTAATTTCAGAATTTATAACTAATTCATGATCGTATCTGGATTAGTTTATTTTAGTAGAAATATAGAATAATTAGGCCGTGCCAATTATTTATGCCAAACTGAATGAAGAATTGAAATTTTTATGTCTATGATCAATTGTTTACTAGTCTTATGAATTATTCTGATCCCAAGAGTTTCTCTTATTTATTTATTTTCAGTATTTACTAGTTTTGATTTAATTTAAAATATTTTACAAGCAATCTAAAACCCTCCATTTTTATATTTTTAGTTTAGTATTTTACTAGGATAGAATTTAAATTGGAATTCAACACAGTCCTTATGGATTCGACCTGGACTTGCCACTACTATAGTTCTGGTAAATTCAGTATTATAATTTTGGTGTTTACAATACGCATCAAATTTTGGCGCTGTTTCCAGGGATGATCCTTCCATCCAAGATTGTAAGAATTAGAAAGACGCATCAAGGGGAAGAAGAAATTAAAGTTGAAGCATCACCCAAGGTAAATTCAAAATCTCTTAATATTTCTTCTAACAATTACATGGTTGCTCCTTTTCCTAGCAGATTGAACAAAAGTAAAAAAGATGAACAAGAAAAAGAGATCTTGGACACTTTCAAAAAGGTTGAAATCAATATTCCACTGATCGATGCAATTAGACAAATCCCTCGATATGCAAAATTCCTTAAAGAATTATGCACCAAAAAGAAAAAGTTGAGAGGGAATGAAATGGTAAGTGTAGGTGAGAATATGTCTGCAATTTTACAAATGAAGCTACCTCCAAAATGTAAAGATCCAGGTACGTTTACTATACCATGTGTGATTGGAAATTCTAAAATAGAACGTGCCATGCTAGATTTAGGAGCTTCCATTAATGTGATGCCAAAATCAATGCATGATTCTTTACAATTGGGCTCTCTAAAAGATACAAGAGTTATCATACAGTTAGCATATATGTCTAATGCCTACACAATAGGGGTAGTTGAAGATGTTTTGGTGCAGGTTAATGGGATGGTTTTTCCTGCGGAGTTCTATGTTTTGGACATGGCGGATGATGCATCTCTAAATCCAACACCAATCATTTTAGGCAGACCATTTTTTAAGACTGCTCGAGCAAAAATGATGTTCATGAAGGAGCACTAACCTTAGAATTCGATGGAGAAGTGAAGACATTCACAATATTTGATGAGGAGTCCATTACTTGAGGAGTTCAAAGATGTTCTTAATAAAATAAAATAAAAACTTATCACACTTGTAGATTGACTTGTCCCTGTACATAACGTGGACTTCACTTTTTCAAGGGAGTATTACTTTTCTCTTTATATATTTTATTCATTTTATGCACATTGGGGACAATGTGATTTAAGTGTGGGGAGGGGGGGGGTGGGGTGGTAATTTATGATTATTTAGTTTATGTGTTATTTTGTTAGGTTAGTTATTTTGTTTTATTCGTATTTTATTTTGCTTTTTAGTTTACTTTTTATTTGTGTTTCTGGGTTGAGTTTGAGATTAGTGAACAACAGCTTTGTTTAAATTTTTTTTTTTTGTATCTCATTGCTTTGAGTCATGAAAGTATAATTATTATAGATAGAGACTTAGATAAAATGAAGTAAATAGCATGTTTAGCTAAGTGAATTTAGCAATTTAAAGTCTGTTTTAATAACCATTTGAATTGGGTTAAATGAAAGCTAGTTTCGGCAAATTTAAGCGTAAATGAGCTTTTGAGCCTTGAAGTTGAATTAATCACTTCTTTTAATCATTTTTGTGAGTGATATTCATGTTTGAATTTGTATCTTTAGAACTTGTTTTGACATGCTTATTGAGATCACATTTCTTCATTTTTGCATTAAAAAGATGAAGGCATTTTATTTTATTTTAGCCACTTAGCCTAAAAAAGCCAGCCTTTATGTTTATCATTGTTTAACCCCTTTGAGCTTTTATGATCTTAATCTTTGTTCTTTAGCCTACAATACAAGCCTTGGACTCTATTTTTGACTATTCTTTTCCTATCCTAAGTCTAATTGAGCATTTGGGTGTGTGGTGGTGAATTTTGTGGGTTGTTTGGAGCAAAAAATATTGTTTTGACTAAGTGTGGGGGTGATCATACTTATGATGGTTGGTATGAGTGAATTGTATAAAGTGGTTGAAGAAAAAATCTTTGGAATTCTCATGTTTTGGTGTGTTTGTTGACAAAAAAAAAAGAAAAAAAAAAGAGTAGTAGAAAGAGTTTTTAAAAAAAAAAAAAAAAAAAAAGTGAGAAATTTTTGTTTTTGTGTAAAAGCATGAGAATTGGGCTAAAAGTGAGAATTTTAGAATAGAAAGAAAATAGTTGGAAAATGTTGGTGGGTATTAGCGAGATCATATCTTGAATGCTCTGTTGGATTTTGGATGTTACCCCATTGTTTTTCTTATGATTTCTCTTTTCTATCTTACCTTAAATTAAGCATGTTTTATTCATTTAAAATATATTAATATGTGTTTTTGTATATTTTAGGTGATTTTGACATCAAGGAAGAGAATTTGAAGAAAAAGGGCAAAACTATAAGTAAAAGCATGCAGACAGATGAGCCCAGGCTCTAACCCAGGCGCCTGCCCAGGCGCCTTGCCGGTGATTTTAGTTGCTGTGAGGCAGCAAGACAGAGCAGCCCAGGCGCGGAGCCCAGGCGCCTAGGCTGGCGCGATTTTGATCTGTTTAAGCTCGTTTTTGTGTGTTTTGTAGCCCTAGGTTTTTAGTTTAAATAGGTTTAAGTTTTCTTGTAATAGGATAGCCATTTTTAGAGCATAAACAACTTCAAGAGAGAGATTTCTAACAATTATGAGTAGCTAAATCTTTCTCTTGGGTAAGAGTATCGCTCATTGCTAAAGTATAAGTTGTGAGACTTGGTTTATAAGTTTTAATTCAATTTTAATTATTCAATTTGTGTTCTTCCATTTTATTTGTTTATTATTCAATTATCTTTTGATTATAATTTGAATCTGTTATAATTATTTGTGGATTGGGTATTTGCTAATTAGGAGTTCAATTGTATTGAATGTTTTATGTTTAGTAGCACTTTGATTTTAATAATTGCATGCTAAGCTTTTGTTAATTTCTTAGGAGAATGCATAAAAGATTAAAGTTTTACAATATTTGTAAGACTTGTTTATTGTTGGTTGCTATTGTTCTTAATACTGTTATGATTTGATTTAGATCACGTTGGTTTAGATATTTCAGAATTATGATTAATTTATGATCGTATCTGAATTAATTAATTGTGAGAGTTAGAATAAAATTGGCCGTGCTATTTTATTCAATCCAACATTGAATGATTATTAGGTTTTCTCAAATTGTTATTTTCAATATTTATTAATTTGTTTGCTTTAATATTTGAATTTGCCAACATAAAATCCCCCTTTTATCTTTTTAATTTTACTTTAATTGGAATAGAAACAATTGATTATGAGTCTCTGTGGAATCGACCTGAACTTGCCGCTACTACAGTAGTGTTTAAATTCAGTAATTAATTTTGGTGTTTACGACACACATCAAATTTTGACGCCGTTGCCGGGGACTGTGTCTCAATTTTCTTTCTATTCTAATTTTAGTTTTAGTTTGTTTTGAGATTCTATTGTTTCAGGTACATGACTAAACAATCAAACGAAGAAGATCTGAGCTTTGATCCAGAGATTGAAAAGACCGCAAAGCAATTAAGGAAAAACACAAAGGCAGCTAAGAAAAATGCGGTAGAGAGTGCTACTACTTCATCTAGCCTTGATCTAACTCTGGATTTGAGTGCTGACAGTGATTCTGAGTTTGAGGAGATGGCAGCCCCTGCTAACAACAATAGGCCTCTCACTTTGAAGAAGTTGGCCGCTCCATATTTGAATTCTCAACCTTTATGCATTGAATTTCCTGAAGTTCAAGCCACATTTGAATTAAAATCTGAACTAATTCATTTACTCCCTTCTTTTTATGGCAAAGCATGTGAAGATCCGCTCAAGCATCTGAAAGAGTTTCATGTGGTTTGTTCTTGGATGAAGCCTTATGGTGTAACTGAAGAACAAATCAAGATGAGAGCATTTCCTTTTTCACTCAAGGATGCAGCAAAGGATTGGTTATATTACCTTCCTTCAAGATCTATTAATTCATGGAATGACATGAAGCGGATATTTTTAGAAAAATATTTTCCAGCTTCTAGAGCTGCTAGCATCAGAAAAGAGATATGTGGCATTCGACAATTTGATGGTGAACTATTATATGAATATTGGGAGCGATACAAAAAGTTGTGTTCAAGTTGCCCTCACCATCAAATCAGCAAACAACTCCTTATCCAGTACTTTTATGAGGGAATGTCACCCATGGAACGGAGTATGGTGGATGCAGCAAGCGGAGGTGTTTTAGTTGATAAAACTCCAGCAGAAGCCAAACAGCTCATCTCTACTATGGCTACAAACACTTAACAGTTTGGCTCAAGATCTACCTAACAGTTCAAAAAGGTTAATGAGGTAAGTACTTCTAATATTGAGCAACAAATTTCTGACTTAACTTCATTAGTTCGACAGTTGGCTGTAGGGCAAGCTCAAGCTACTGTGGTCTGCGTAATTTGTTCAATTGTGGGTCATCCTACAGATTCATGCCCAACTCTTCAAGAAGATGAGACTGTTCAACAAGCAAATATGGTTGGTGGTTTTCAGG
Source organism: Ochetophila trinervis (assembly GCA_003254975.1). Taxonomy (NCBI): domain Eukaryota; kingdom Viridiplantae; phylum Streptophyta; class Magnoliopsida; order Rosales; family Rhamnaceae; genus Ochetophila; species Ochetophila trinervis. Next base: position 28,786 of record QANX01002701.1, on the reverse strand, counting down.
GACAAACACAACGCAAATATGATCCATTTTCAAACACGTACAATCCTGGATGGAGGGATCATCCTAATTTGCGTTATGGTAACAACTCAGGACAAAACCATTACCAACAACAGTATCAACCAAGACCACCACCAGCAGAACCTCCTAAATCAGGTATGTCCATAGAAGATATAGTGAAAGCTTTAGCCAGTAACACTCAACAATGGCAACAGGATGCAGCAAAGAGGTTTCGAAATTTGGAGACTCAAATGAGCCAAATAGCAACTGTTGTGGGGAAGATTCAAACAAATCAATCTGGACAATTGCCATCCCAACCAATTAATCCACGAGAAGAAGCTAAAGCCATAACCTTAAGAAATGGGAAAGAAGTGGACAATTCCAAGAAGGACACTCCAGAAACTAAAAGGAAGCATCAAGTGGAAGAAGAAATTACAGTTGAAGCATCAACTAAGGTAAACTCAAAATTTTTTGATATTTCTTCTAACAATTCAATTGTTGCTCCCTTTCCTAGCAGATTGACCAAGGGTACAAAAAATGAGCAATAAAAAGAGATCTTGGAGACTTTCAGGAAGGTGGAGGTCAATATTCCACTAATTGATGCCATTAGACAAATTCCTCGGTATGCTAAGTTCCTCAAAGAGCTATGCACCAACAAAAGAAAATTAAAAGAAGATAAAAAGATCAAGATAGGTGACAGGACCCAACCCTACTGGATCCTGCCTGCGTGACTTAATGTTGCCACTAAGCCACAAGCAGTCGATAAAAAAAAATCCGTTAAACTACTATTCCAAAGCCGACAAAAAACCAGCAGACTAACAGAATTTCTCCACTGTCGGAAATTTTACTAGAAATTCCGGCAGCATTTCGGCTGTTTCTAACACTCCCCAAAAATGCTAAAAGCCATAAACCTGCAGGGAAAAGCATACCCACACAATACCCATTCTACTAGCACACATTATCCAACCAAACAAATTCATCCTTAAGTAAACATCTCAATACTCAAACAAATATATTGTTTAAGTAAAGCGTAGCTGGACTCGGTATAAAACATACCCCTTTTTTAAAATGGATCAAGCTACCTGTAGTTCACCCAGCATATTTACACCACATATGCTACAGTCAATCACATTCACAAACTTAATTTCCATCACGGCTTTTCCAACAATTTAAATAAAAATAATATCCATAACTTGGCGGCATGGTTCCTCACCCAAGCTAGCCATACCCTACTTGGCGGCATAATTCCTCGCCCAAGCGGTTCTCATCCGCACAATCACATCCAGCATTTATTCCAAAGAAAATAACACAATATATATAATTTTCCACAATTTAATATATAAATTTCACACATCATTTACTAACAATTTAATATCACAGACAATTCAATACATACATAGTCACAGCAATTTATTTACAATTCTCACAAACCCAATTTTGTAATGATTAAGACACAATAAATCAATATAAATATTCACCGACCAAATCCACAATTATTTCCTTAAAACCAAATCAGCTTTCACACAACCAAACTGCAATTCAGCTAATTTCAACCCACAACACTCTTAGTAATTATTTAGTAGTTACGGAACTCGGTCACAAATATAAATATATATATATATATGTATATATATTTATACCACAATTCAACTCTCAATCATAACAATTTAATTAATTTAACAATAACCACACACACAACGATTTAATATAATTATTTTTCGTAATCATTTTTCATATTCACAACACCCGGTCACACTCTCACACCCTGTAATAAACTCTCGGCATGTCAATGCGTTCCGCAGCAACCACCAAACACAAATATACACATTTGTATCACCGATTGTCTACAATTCCTATTTAACCGTTATTAATAACACCGTTTAAAACCGGGTAATTCTCAATATTTATCTATAATATCCGAATTATATATAGACACGAAGCTCATAACCAGTAGAATGCAACCGAGAACTTACCTCGTCCAACCGCCGCAGGTGGTGGCCGGAAAGCGGCGGTCGAGCACCCGTAATTCACACTGCTTACACGACTGAGATTTAGGATGAACGGGTGCCAGAATCGAACTCAGGAGGCCCAAAAGAGGGGGACCGGACCGGTTTCGTCGCCGGAAACTGCGGGAATCCGGCGACCGAAGGAGCGGGGTCTCGCCGGATTCTTCATCGATCCCGGCGTTCTGCGGTGTTTCACGGCTAGTAGCTGGTGGGGAAAGGGAGAGGAGAGTCCGGTGAAGCTTTCTCGGGCAGTGGGCCGGTCAATTTCTGCCGGAATCCGGCGATTGCACAAACCAAGCTGACCGGCTTTCTCTCCTTTTTCAAAGATCTGGGCTTATTTCCGGAAAGCCATCGGTGCCAAAGAAGATAGAGGGTTGGCGGCGTCGTTTCTCGGGTAATTGCCGGCCTGATCTCATTGGAGATTGGCCGTTGTCGGCGGAAAAAAAGGCGCGGGGTGGGGGGGGTTTTCTGTTGCGCGAGGGAGACCATCGGGGGGGGTTCTGGTCTTTTCCAGACCCTTCTCCAATATTTAAATATTAAAACAAGGGCAAAATGGTCATTTCGCACTATTTGCAGAATTACCAAAATACCCCCCTCACAGTTTTAAACATAACATCTCGGTCTTAGCTCCGAATCGAGCGTACTACTAGTCTACGAACTCGTATCGACTAACTCTACGTAGCGGCACCTTAGTCAAAGCCAAAATACGCTCACACAAAAAGTCAACCCCGAGCCTTTTCTTGGTCAAACTCGGTCAACTTTGAGAAATTTTCAATATCTTCCCGGGACGGGATGTTACAGTAGGTTAGAATGTCTCAGTAATTTTGCAGAGAAAGCTACTACAAAAATGTAAAGACCCAGGTACATTCACTATACCTTGTATAATTGGAAATACTAAAGTTGAGCGTGCTTTGCTAGACTTAGGAGCTTCTATAAATGTAATGCCCCAATCTTTGTATGCAAATTTAAAATTGGGTCCCTTGAAAGAAACTCAAGTTATTATCCAACTAACGGATAGATCTAATGCCTACCTTGAGGGGGTAGTGGAAGATGTTTTGGTGCAGGTGAATGGAATGGTTTTTCCAGCAGATTTTTATATCCTTAACATGGAGAATGACAGATCACCAAATTCAGCCTCCATTATTCTTTGGCGACCATTTTTGAAAACTGCCCGCACTAGGATTGATGTACACAATGGGACTTTAACTATGGAATTTGATGGGGATCTAATTACATTTAATCTCTTTGAGGCAATGAGGTATCCTGCTGAATCTTCCTCATGTTTTAGTATAGATATAATTGATGATTTAGTGCAGGAAATGTTTGAAATGGATGGCAAAGATGAATTAGAGGTTGTACTTCAAAGGGTTGAAACATGACGATTTGCAAGAAAATGGGCCATTAAAAGAAGAAATCATAGACACTGTGATGGCATTGCAATCATTACCGCTAGCACCTATCATGTATGTCCTTTCTCAAATTGAATTGAATGGTCCTAACAACAATTTGCTTCCTTCTTTGGTGTAGGCACCAACTTTGGAATTGAAACCTTCGCCGGACCACTTGAAGTATGCATATTTGGGAGATACTGAGACCTTACCTGTGATAATAGCAAATGGTTGCTCCGAGTGCTTAGAGAATACAATACTGCAATTGGGTGGACCATAGCAGACATCAAAGGCATCAGCCCTTCATTATGTATGCACTGGATTTTATTGGAGGATGTAGCTAAACCAAGTCGTGAAGCTCAAAGGAGGCTCAACCCATCCATGATGAAAGTAGTGAAGAAAGACAACCTGAAGCTGCTTTCTGGAGGAATTATTTACCCTATCTCAGATAGCAAGTGGGTGAGCCCAGTCCAAGTGGTACCAAAGAAGACTGGCATCACAGTGGTGAAAAATCAGGATAATGAGCTCATTCCAACTAGAGTGCAAAATGGATGGCGTGTGTGCATTGATTATCGAAAACTGAACAAGGCCACAAGAAAAGATCATTTCCCTCTTCCCTTCATTGATCAAATGTTAGAACGTTTGGCAGGTAAAACTCACTATTGTTTTCTTGATGGTTATTCAAGTTACAATCAAATTGTGATTGCTTCGGAGGACCAAGAGAAAACAACATTCACATGTTCCTTTGGTACATTTGCTTACCGAAGGATGCCTTTTGGACTCTGCAATGCCCCAACAACCTTTCAGAGATGCATGATGAGTATTTTTTCTGAACATATTGAAAAATGCATTGATGTTTTCATGGATGGCTTTACTATTTATAGTGATTCCTTTGATGCATGCTTAGCTAATTTAACATGTGTCCTGAAATGTTGCATTGAAACTAATTTGGTATTAAATTTTGAAAAATATCACTTTATGGTTGACAAGGGTATTGTTCTTGGGCATGTTATTTCGAGTACTGGGATAGAAGTAGATAAAACTAAAGTGGATATAATTATGAGTTTACCTTATCCCAAAAGTGTGAGGGAAGTGCGTTCTTTTTTTGGTCATGCAGGTTTTTACCGTAGGTTTATCAAAGACTTCTCAAAGATAGCTTTGCCTTTATCTAAGCTTTTACAAAAGGATGTGGTTTTCCATTTTGACCAGCAGTGCAAGGATACCTTTGAAAAGCTTCAAGCTGCGCTCACCACAACTCCAATTATTCAACCACCGAATTGGGATCTTCCGTTCGAAATTATGTGTGATGCGAGTAACTTTGCAGTTGAAGCTATTCTTGGACAAAGGAATGAAAATCACACTTATGTGATTTACTATGCCTCGCGGACATTAAATGATGCTCAATGCAATTATACTACCACCGAAAAGGAGCTTCTAGCTGTAGTTTTGCTTTAGACAAGTTTCGATCTTATTTACTTGGTACTAAAGTAATTGTTTTCTCTGATCATGTAGCTTTGAAGTATTTATTATCCAAGAAAGAAGCGAAGCCACGAATCATTCGCTAGATCCTTTTATTGCAAGAATTTGATTTGGCAATCAAAGATAAAAAAGGGGCGGAAAATCTTGTAGCTGATCACCTCAGCAGATTGGTGCGTGAAGAATAGCCTCTACCTTTGCATGAATTTTTTTCCGATGAGCATTTTTATGATTCGCAAGGTATGATTCCATGGTATGCTGATCTAGTTAATTATTTAGTTACTGGAATTGTGCCTAACGGGTTTAATACAGCAAAGAGGGATAAATTAAAGAGTGAGGCTAAATATTATATATGGGATGATCCGTACTTATGGAAAAATTGCTCCGATCAAATTATTAGACGTTGCATACTTGACTCTGAAATTCAATATGTTCTTACATTTTGTCATCAGTATGCATGCGGTGGTCATTTTAGTCCTAAACGTACTGCTAGAAAGGTTTTGGATAGTGGTTTTTATTGGCCTACATTGTTTTGTGATGCCCATGTTTTTTGTACATGTTGTGAAAAATGTCAGAGAACTGGATTTCTTAACCGTAGGCATGAGATGCCCCAATTTCCAATTCTTGTTTGTGAAATTTTTGATGTTTAGGGCATCGACTTTATGGGACCTTTTCCTTCATCTCATGGTTATTTATACATCTTACTTGCTGTTGATTATGTTTTGAAGTGGGTGAAAGCCATACCCTCCCGGACTAATGATTCTAAAGTTGTTGTAGGGCTTCTTCGATCTAACATTTTCAACAAGTTTGGCATTCCAAAAGCGTTAATCAGTGACCGTGATATGCATTTCTGCAATAGAGTGGTGGAAGCGTTACTACGCAAATATGGAGTGATACATAGAACTTCTACTGCCTATCATCTACAAACCAACAGTCAAGCTGAGGTCTCAAACTGTGAAGTGAAATCCATTTTAGAAAAAATGGTGAATCCAAATCGCAAAGATTGGAGTTCGCACTTGGACGATGCACTTTGGGCATACCAAACTGCATATAAAACACCTATTGGGATGTCTCCATATCGGTTGGTATTTAAAAAACTGTGCCATCTTCCAGTAGAAATTGAGCATAAAGCATACTGGACAATCTGCCAAAGCAACATGGATTCTGACAAAGTTGGTGAGCACTAGAAGTTACAACTACAAGAATTAGAAGAGATCCGTCGTGAGGCCTATGAAAATTCCAAAATTTATAAAACAATGTGAAAGTTTTTCATGATAAGCTCTTGCTACGAAAAAACTTTGAGATAGGACAGAAGGTGTTACTCTACAATTCTAAATTAAAGCTGATGCCAGGTAAGTTGAAATCCCGTTGGATTGGTCCTTTTGTGATTACTAATATTTTTCCTTATGGAACAGTAGAGATCAAGAGTTCGGAGACTAACCAAATGTTTAAGGTTAATGGCCATCGCTTAAAACCATTTTGTGAGGGATTTACAGAACAAGTGGTGGAAGAAGTCCAATTGGCCATAATCTAATGATCAAAAAGGAGTTGAAACAAAATGCGTTGGATATGGTGTAGAGCATAGCATCGTCGAGCTAACGACATTAACCAAAAGCGCTATGTGGGAGGCAACCCACAAATGTTTGTTCTTTCTGCAGTTTTATTTTATTTTTGTTGCTTTGATTTATGTCTAATGTTACTTGTTATGTGTTTTTGATTACAGGTTAAAAAAAAAAAATTCGCAGCACCAGGCGCTTGGGATGGTGCTTGGGCATGCACCTGGCAGGCTTTGCCTGCTGGGCTACGAGACCAAAAAAAAAAAACATTTTGCCTAACCCACCCGAAATCCATGTTCACCCACCCGCAATCCAACTTAACCCACCCAAAATAACACCCCAATCTTCCTGCTTTCAAACCCTCAGGTACCCAATTTTCCTTTCCTCCTTCCACCTTTAGTCACCCACCGCTCAACCCCCATTGCCCCCCCTGGCCTCCGGTCCCGATCAGTTCCTTCACCACCGCCGGTCAGCCCTTCCTCTCACCCAAACAATGCTGAACACCACAAGGCCGCGCCGACCACCGCCACCATCCTTTGGCCTCCGATTGTCCTTGCCTTAGCCATTCCTTTCTGTGATCACTGGGTATCAGCAATTTGTTCTTTTCTTTGCTACGTTCTGCATTGTTCTTACTTTATTGCAATTTGGAGTTCACTTCTGGGCTGGTTATCTGATTGTGGTGAATGCCTGTTCATGCTCATATTCTAACTTGCATGTTTACCCTGATATTGCTTTGCAGAAAATATGTATGTCTAATGGCAGTTTATGGCTTATTTTATATTCCATATTATCTTATTTTAAGCCCTATGAGTTTTGTTATGCCATATTACATCTCAATCTCTGAGCTTGAATATAGTTGAAGATGCTATTGATGTGTACCTCATATTCTAAATTTTTCTATGCATTGTATAGTATTCCTATTTTGCTGCCATACCCGTTATGTTAAGATTCCATGTTACCAGGTTAGTCTATGGGTGATGGAAATTGTGGTCTTCATATCTGTGTTTTTGGATGTACTAGTATATCCGTCTTTAGGTTATTGGCACTAATGGTACGCACAAGACAATCTCGTGTTGAGGCTCATGAGCCCGCACCTCCTGCCAGTACAACTCGTACTCGTGCTTCCTCTCGAGCTAAGTCCCGGCCCACGCCTTCTTCTTCAGCTCGGGGCTCCTCAGGCGACCGGGTGTTTTGGTTTCTCCACTTAGTGCTTCTGAAGCATTGTGTTTTACTTCCAACGCTAATGCTCAGTGGTGTGCAGCAAGGAAATCTAATTCTCTTGTCGTGGAAAAATCAGTTTCAGCACCAATTGATTCTTTGTTCCATTTGATTGATGCCTTTGACTCGATCGGGTGGCGCGGTGTGCTTCAATTGTATGGGGCTTACTATCCACAGTTAGTATTAGAGTTTTACACCAGTATAGAAGGCAAAGACAACCCTGTAACTCAAACCGTTACGTCTTATGTAAAGGGGCGCCGTATCCATCTTACCAGGGCCATTCTTACCTCTATTTTGGAGGTGCATGATGAGGGACCAGATTTTCTAATGGTCAAGGATCATGTCCCATCTGATCCTCACTTCCAGTTACATGAAAATGCAAATCGTTTGACATGTTGGCCAATTCAACGTCCATCCAAAGACCCTAGCAAGTACCAAGCCTCAGTTTATAGCACTACCACTTTGCCAATTTGTCAACGGGAGTTAGTCTATTTATATAATGCTAATGTTCTTCCCTGGGCGAGCAGTTTGAATGAGGTTCGATTGGCGGACATTTATTTCTTGGACAAGATGCTTCATGGGCTACAAGGTCTTCCCGGTCTCCCTCTTGCTTCCATTATTCTCAATCAGATAAGGCAAATTGTTCGACTTCACCGCCCAGATAAGTCTTTGCCTTATCTACTTTTGTTAACTAAGGTCTTTGAATCTAAAAAAAAATCAGTTCCCTAACAAGTTGAGAAACCAAAAAGCTGCAAAAAAAAAAAAAAAAAACAAACCCTAAGAACTATACCAAATATGGCAATTTTGATACTAAAAGATTTAGTAAACTTAAACGAGAAAAGTAAAGAACCAGAGAAAACAAACAAGTTTTATGAGGTTTGATGAAAACTTGATTGTGTCCTCAGCCCTGGCTCTAGTGGAATCAATAATATGCAATACTATTATTCAAAGTTGTGAAAAGATTACAAGCCCAAATCAATGAACCTATCACAAGGTTCTCTTCTACTCCTCGTAGAAAATCAAAAAGATTTTCTCTCATTCTTATCCCTCACACACACATAGAAAATACACAGAGAATAGAAGTAAGAACTCTTAAAACCCTAGCCTTTCACAATCTTGCAACACACACTAAAACTCTAAAAAGAAAAAGAGTATATATAAGCCTCAGCCATTGGAGAATCCAAGTGTCAAGTATCGATGTAGAGAGGACCAGAAAATGAAAACGACGCCGCACAGCTTTAAATGAAACAAACGGTTTCATTAGTCATTCTAACAAGATAACACGAAAGAATAGCAATAACATAATAACAAATAAATAAAGCTTGAGGATTAAAGGTAACGGAAACAATCATTAAAAAAAAAAAAAAAAAAAAAAAAAAAAAAAAAAAAAAAAAAAAAAAAAAAAAAAAAACCATTAGTTGTAATGGATTTTGTCTGATGCATGATACATCACTTTTTCTAAATTTGACTCTTATTAAAAGTTTCGCTAGCCAACTCTAAAGAGAAACCGACACTACATATGACTCTGTCGAGTGTGGATCTCACAAACTCCACAAATCTTGCATAAGATTCATTTAGTGATGCAACGTGCAGAAATGGAAAAATGAAAGACTTGCTGATTCAGTAAAATATCAAAATTTTGATAAAACTCAAAATACTATTTATAATCAATTTTGTTTTACAATTTCAAAACAGTCTCCATATGGACGACATAATAATATTCTAATTAAAATAAAATGATAAAAAAATCTACTAATTTTGTTTAATTAAACTAATTACTAATAAGACAATTAACTTTTTAATATAGAAAATAAGTAAGATTTTATTTTCCAACCATCACTAGTTAATATATTATCTCCTCAGAACATCTCTAATTATTCAGTTTATTATTAAAAAAATATTAACATATCAGATTAATAAATAATATTTTAAAAAACTATTTCTAATAGTTTTGTGTAAAATCTTTATTAAACTGATGTGGCCAAAAAACAAAAAATGCTTTTTAAAATATCAAATAGCTTTTTATTTGTCTCCGTCTATAGACATGCTGACTAAGTAATTATCAAAAAAAAATGCTTATATGTTTTCTATTTTGCGTTATTTATTTTAATATTAGTTATCCATTGGGACAAAGTGACGCAAAAACAATATTTCATGAGGTAACATGGCAGGGCAAAGTGAAAAACATATGGGCACATTTGGTTCACGGAATAAATGCATGAATAAAATTACAATTTTATAGGATCAATTTTTTCGACATTTGATAGATTTTTGAATTTAGGAATAACTATGCTTCCATTTGAAGGATTATTAATTTTTTTAAATATCATTTCCATATTTTAAGAAATTTAATTATATGGATTGTCATATTGTAAAAATACATAAAATTAATCTTTTAATTAATTTAGCAATTTAATTGAAATAAAACTTGATCCTAATTCAATATTATTATCAAACAAATAAATAGAAATGACTATTTTTTATTTTTTATTTCCATAAATAGATATTTCTATTTTATTAAAAATAGTTATTTTCTAAATCAAACGTTTCCATAGTGCTCTAGATTGACAAAATATATTTTACCCTAAAATGGATCAGAGAATATTTTTATCTGGAAGATTTAAAGTTTGCACTAATTTTAATTCAATCTTTTAAATTTTAAAATAAATTATTTTAAAAGATTCGAATAAAATAATAATTATTATTTGAAACCCTTAATCAAATCTCAGAAAAAATGAATAAAAATAACCCTAATTAAAAAATAAAAAGAAAGACTCGAGAACTAGGATCTTTATGGGCTGGACGAAGCATAAACCCAAAATTAGATATCTGTGGGCTGGACTTGTGAGTCTTCTTCATTGCTGGACGAGAAATTATAATAATTTGTTTCCTATATTTAATATAAAATACATCTTAAAAAAAAATCTTTTAGACGGCAATTTAGAGGAGGGTATAAAACTTTCTTCTTCTTCTTCATTTATAACAAAATGGTAGTTTTGGCTGGTAAAGGTGGGCAGCAGTCCAGATTGAATGGTTTTTGAAAAATGTTCAAATTGAATTGCTGTGAACATTTTAGTTTGGTTATAAAAAAATCTAATATGTTAAAAGTATTTGAACTGAAACTGAACCAAAGTTTATGAACAGTATAGTTCAGTTGACAGTTTGGACTTCGGCCAATTCTAAAGGGTGCAATTCATTTTCAATGGGACTTTCAACTTTTTTTCAGTTTGGATCTAATTAGATGTATTTACATTATAAATTAAAAATAAACTAAAAAGTAAATAAATTAACTTATTAATTAAACATCAATGCAGTTATGTGATAATTAAAAAATATTTTTAAATAAAAATATTAAAATTGATATTAAATAATTTATAATAACAATTCAATTTGAATTTGTTCGATTTGAAAACTGTCCAACCACAAAACCGCTACATACAAATTTTGTATACTATAAACGATACTAAATCGTTTCATCTTTAAAATCCAAATCAAACTGTTTGATATTTAAAAATTAAACAAAAACGAACCAAAAGTGTTAACTCGGTTCGGCATAACATTTTAATTCGATTCATGCCCAACTATATTGGCTAGTTACTATTGAAGTGGGACCTCTCCAGGCAAAGGCTAAGCCTATGCCAACACCACATTCACAATCACTTTTAGATAGTTTGGCTCTTTCTTCTTCCTTTTGGAAAGAAAAACTTCAACATGATAGTGGAATCACATCATTATTATTTTTATTAAGTAGATACCATATAAATTTATTTATTTATAATCATAAAGAAAAGACAAATACAATAAAATATTTAAATTTTATCAAATATTTATCAAATATCTATTTATAAATAGTTCCTCATTCTATATTATTTGTATAACTATTATCTATAAATTTTTGCATTCTAGAGCTGTTACTTTACTCTCCTTCTCAATTAGCTATTATAGTATTACTTATAAATTATTAAATTTATATTATACATTTTTATTTTGAAAGAAATTTATATTATATATTATGATGGATAAATTGACATGTTACAACTTACATGTAATACTTTTCTCTTCAACTCTCTACCTGGCAATTTCTCAAAGTCCAGCTGTCCGCGATCAAAATTTCTCACTTCCCAAACCCACTCGACTCTACCTCCACTGTCCAGTTTCCGGTTTCCTGTTCCCCATCTTCATATATAAACGTTTTCATCACAAGTAAATAGTTTTTTTTTTTTTTTTTCAATCACGTGCCTTGGCTTGGCGTCCGTGGCATCGCACGTGCACTCGTTCATCCTCGAACGCTTTTACCATAGTAGGACATCATCAATTCAATTTGATCATTTTCCAGCTCCAGGCCCTGATTACGAAGATGATGATCGGAGAGTTTAAAATCGACGATTGTGATTTCATATGAATTCCGAGCTCTCATTCCTGCGGCTGCACATGATTCTGGCCCTTCGGTGGCATCTCCACCTCTCCGTCTCTCCTGGTTCGCTTAGCCCCAAGCGAAACACCGAACAATCTCGTTGTCGTTTCGTCGTCGGCTGTTCCCTGAGAACCACCGATCGTCGTCGTTCCGGCGTGCTCAACCTGCTTACGTGGCATGATCTCCAAAGGTCGCTCCTCGGGTACTTCACCGGCTTCCTGGCGACCGGAGGCGTAGTTCGTCATCAATGTCAGTATGTTGTTGGACAAGCCTCGCAGCTGAGTCAACTCGTGACTCAGCTGTCTGTTTTCCTCCCTCAGCCGCTCGTTTTCCTCTAGAAGCTCCGAAGCTGTACCAGAACTAGTACTGGTGCAGCAGCTTTTTGTATGGTGGAGAGCTAGAGGCGTGGCCATGGGCGATGTGTTCGATGATAATACCTGTTCGTCGTCCGAATTCGTCGGAGAGACCATACGAATTGCTGCTGCCGGAACAGCCGCCACGGTCACAGTTTGCGCCGGAACAGAAACGAACGGTGACACTTTCCGGCGTTGAATGTCGCGGAGGAGTGATTTCTCGCCTCTTTTAAAACAATCATGTGCGAACTCCCATCGATCCGGCACAACTTTCCGAAATCCCTGCAAAATTCAATCGAACAAGAGGGATGTTTGGATAGCGAGAAAATATAAAAATAAAATAAAATAAAATTCCGTGATTTCTGAATTAGGAATTTACAGAGAGAGAGAGAGAGAGAGAGTGGTTACGTAAGTGTTGAGCTGGCGAACGAAGCTGGAGAAGTTGTTATGCTTGAAGTATTTGGGAAGCAAATCTCTGGCGAATTCAGCAGGTCGCCAAACTATAAAAGCCGATCCATCTTCGTTCCAGGAAATAAGACTATCGAAAGCTGGATCGTCAACAAGTTGATAAGCCTTGGTTAGAAACGGCGTCGGAAGACATCTCTGCAATTGCAAATCTCCTCCTCTTCCATGTTCGGACTCGCCCGTTTGTTCTACCGGCAATAGCGCCATTGACGACGACGACAACGACCAAGTTGACCAAACCAGTCAAGTTTTGCGATATAGATTCCTCAATGTCTTATTAAGCTCCCATTTCATTTAATCAAACTTAGCTGAAAAAAATAATTAAAATAAAAACAAATAAATAAATAAAGAGATATATAGAAATGAAAACTAACTCATTAAAATATAACTCGGTTATTAAACACCTTTTCTAAGCATCAAAACAGAAGAAACAAAAAACAAGAAAATTACCTGGAAAGTAGAAAAATTGTGAGAAGCATGAAAGGAAAGTTGAATCGGAAGCAAAACAACATCTCATCACCATTACTGCTAACAGTGTAAACTCTGAGAACGCAAAGAAGATTGCAGCGAAAGAGAGAGAGAGAGAGAGAGAGAGAGAAGGTTTTTAATATTGTTTTTATGGACAGGGTGGGGAGAAAGTAAAAAAAAGAATGATGAAAAAAGAAAAAAAATGGGGAAAGGCCGAAATGGGTGGAGCCCCACCCGAAAAGAGAGAGAGATGCTGATATGTTGGGGGCGCGCATGTGTAGAGAGTTTCTAGACGTCTTTTCCAGAAGCTTCTCTCTTCTTCCTTCTATATTATTATTATTTTCTTGTCTTTTATATTTAATGTTGGGTATTTTTTATTTTAATAATTTATCTATGCTATTGCAATAAAATACGTGTTGGGTTATTATATAATACGTGTCGGTGAGGGTTTGGAAAGTCGGAGGCCTGTCCTATTCCGTTGGGATAAGGATTTCTATTGATTGTGGAGGGACGAATGAATGGTCAAACTTGCCCTTTTTTGCCACGTGTCGTCACTCTTAATTTTGGGATCATCGTTATTCGTTAGTCTTTTTGGAGCTTTATAAATATTAGGAATATATACATTTTAGTAATACGTAGTTTTTTAAATTTTTATATTAAGCCGCTAAGTTCTAAATGTATCATATTAAATTTTAAATTTACATTTTATGTCACATTAGATCTTTAAGATTTAAGTGTATCACATTAAACTTTCAATTTACATTTTATGTCACATTAGACCTTTAAATTTCAAATGTATTATATTAATCTTTCAATTTATATTTTATACTATATAATAAATAATTAATGTACTTTAAAACCTTCTAAAATTTATTTATTTTTAAATAAAAAGTACTACAATTAATTTTATCATTTAATACTTTCTATTTTGTAAAAAATTATTTTTTATTCCTCTAAAAACATTATTCATCCTAAACTAAAAAAAAAAAATTTATGATGAAAAAATATAAAATTAAATAAATTTTCATGATAATTTTTTTAGCAATTTAGGATAAAAAAAATATCATGATGAAAAATATATAGGATAAAAAATTCATGATAATTTTTTTTATTAAATTAGGATTAAATAAAAAGTTTTAGATGAAAATAAAATTAGATGATTTTTTATTTATATTATTGAAAATTGGCCAAAAAAATGTAAATTAGAAGCTTAATATAATACACTTGAAATTTAAAAGTCTAATGTGACATAAAATGTAAATTGAAAGCTTAAGTGATACACTTGAATTTTGAAAGCCTAATGTGGCTTAAAATGTAAATTTGAAGCTTATGATACATTTAAAATTTAAAAACTTAATGTGAAAGTTCAGCAAACTAAAAAGTACTAAAGTGCATTTATCCCTTAATTTATCAATTAGATATAATTATTATATGATTTTTTAAATTTATTTGGGAAAAAAAGGTTCTATTAAGTAAATATTTAAAAAAAAAATCCTATTAGATATACACAAATATCTTTGCAATTTTCAAGGGAGCGTCATAAACACGTGCTTGCATTTTCTTTTTTATCCTTTTCTGAAGTGGGCCACCAACCGCCCATTCGACCCGACTCGACTGGTAACCGCCATTATCCCGTTCGGGCTTATAAAAGTTTGCCAGGTCATCACCCGCAAAGAGAGTGGACCAATCGGACGGTGGAGAGTGTAGGTTTCACGTGAAATCATATATGTTTGCGCTTACACAGTCAAGATTTAGATATTAGAAAAATAATAATAATAAAAAGAAAAAGTATACTGTGCAGTTGTTTTCGGTGAAAAGAGCTTTATGGGTGTGAATGAAAAATGACATGAAGGTCCAGGTTCTCTTCACGTAAAAAAGAGTGGGTCCCAGTTGGCTTTCCTTAAACCCTCTCTCTGTTCAAAGCTTTAAGCATTGGTCTTTGACACATTTCCTTTCTTGCTCACTGCAATCTCGTTTTCTTTGCTCTCCATCCATCCGTCACTTGCTTGCTTTGGATCTCCTAGATACAGATAGAGAAGGTAAAGAAAAAAAAANTAGTCTTTTACTCTAGTTACACACATGCCAACACAATTGTCTTTTTATCTAAATAAAAAAGAACATACATACACCCAAATAACAAAATATTTCCATGGTGTTCATTTTTCTCACTTTCCATATTCTACTAAACGTGTATCCATTGTACAAAAAACATGAACATGATGAGAGATAAAGAGAAGATGATGAGGATCTCATGAAAGGGAATTATGTGGCCCCACACACATGCAGAGACTTACCATCTCCATCTTTCTATCACAATAAAAAAAAATAAACAAAATGATGAAATATTTCGATGAAAAAAAAATTTAATGAGTTGGAGATTCATGCAGACCATAAAAATAAAAGTTTTAATGGGAGCCACTCCCACCAACAAAGTGGAGTTTTCCATATGATTGAGACAAATGTGAAACAACCCAAAGAACACTATATACACGATATACTGTTTTGGCTATGAGCTGAAGTTTTGACACACATTAGTTACAGTCCTCCATAGCAAAACGCAGTCTTTTTTTAATGTTTATATCAGATGAGATCATGAAGAATTACAAGCTTAATTTTCTACAAATAAATTAACTAATATCTATCAAATTGGGTGTAGCGAGCAATGGTACTAATCTAATAATGAGAAGAAAAAAAAACAAGAAACTATTTAGTACTGTTGTTGGTTTTTTCACTCATTTAATACAGCACAACATCAGTGTTGGTCACTGGAAGATTAGCAACATATATGTTCATGTCCTGTACAAACTACCAAGGGTCATATTTAATATAATTCTCAAAGTGTGGAAGAGCGGGGCTAAATAACTAATTTGATAGCATATTCTGCTATTGAAGGGAACTAACAAGTTCAGAAAAATGAAGAGGATTGTATATAACAATTGGAAATAGAATCAGGAAGTGGACATTTAAGCACCATGGACCCTGCAAGAAATCTCTGAACATTTACTGGTCTAGTTTTCAACAAAATAGTGAGGACAATTTCATATTAAATAATAGAATAATATTGCATGTTTTGACAATGGTGTAATGCAGGGGATTTTTCTTGGCTGGTGAATGTGTTTAATATATGTTTAGAATATGGTGGTCCTCTCAGAAATAGACCAAAGTATATATATAGAAAAGCTAGCTGTTAGAATTAAACACCTAAATATATATATATATATACATATGCATGTATAAATGATGCAAAATTACAATGATGAGCATGAAAATTAGTAATCTTAATGCACGAGAAAATGTTGTTTGGAATTAATAGGACTATTTAATATGCACACACAAATTTTGAATTAACTACATAAAAACTTACATAAAAACTAAATCATTCCCAAAAATGGAACCCTAAATCTAAGGGATTAATAGATACTATGAAGTAATTAAACAAAGCATACATAGTGTTGCATTCATGATGCATTGTAGAAAAGAAAGTTAAACTTCTGTGAAAAACAAATTCGAAATAGTAGGAGAAAAGATTTGAACAACCCACCTCTGCATTCAACGCACAAAGCATATAAGTCCACCTGGAATGTCTTCTAGTGAAGCGGCGGCGAGTTTGAAGAGAGATGGGAAACCAAAGATCTATTNTGATGCAAAATTACAAATGATGAGCATGAAAATTAGTAATCTTAATGCACGAGAAAATGTTGTTTGGAATTAATAGAACTATTTAATATGCACACACAAATTTCGAATTAACTACATAAAAACTAAATCATTCCCAAAAATGGAACCCTAAATCTAAGGGATTAACATATACTAAGAAGTAATTAAACAAAGCATACATAGTGTTGCATTCATGATGCATTGTAGAAAAGAAAGTTAAACTTCCGTGAAAAACAAATTCGAAATAGTAGGAGAAAAGATATGAACAACTCACCTCTGCATTCAACGCACAAAGCATATAAGTCCACCTGGAATGTCTTCGAGTGAAGCGGCGGCGAGTTCGAAGAGAGATGAGAAACCAAAGATCTGTTTCGCCGGGGATTTTGGGTTCGGCTGGCCGGGGCAGTAGGTGGTTGTGGAAAGGCGGCCAATCTTCGTAACTATGTTGAAGGCCAGAACGCATGGGCAGATGAAGGGCACGCACAAAACAGAGTCCAAAACGGTGCCGTTTTGGACAATTTTTTGTAATCTTAATTATTTTTCAATAAAAAAAAATCTGTTACGAAATTGATATTTGTGACTATATATATTTCATTAGTTGACCAGTCAAACTCAAAGTATTTAGTCACAAAGACGAAAATTTTGTAACAGTAGGTTTTAAACTTTTGGAGGAAAAATTTCCCTCTGAAAAATTCATCCATTAGTTACGTAAAAATGTTACAATTTCGAGTTTCATAACTGAAAATAACATATTTTTTAAACAGTCACGAAATATTTTTTTTTTGAAACCGAAAATGTATCTTCTGTTACAAAAATTACTTTGTAGCTTCAATTTTAATTGCTGTAAGCCAAATTTCTTGTCGTGATAACTTTATTCTTTGACTATTGATTTAACCAATATAATTAACATAATAAATAATTATTGCCCGAATTAAATAGTAATAAACTTGAATAAAATATAACTGTTGTAATGTTCAATAGTTACTTCTAAAATGAAATAAATAAATAATTATGACACTAATTTAAACATAGATAATAATAATAGCCATCAAAGATATATTCCATCATACAACCCATAAAGATAAATAAATAATATGTACGTGTGCAAATGTCATATATGGACTAAAAATCCATCAATCTATAGTAGAAAATGATGGATAAAAAAATACTTACTCTCCAGATATTGATACTTATAGAATCATGTACAAAAATGCATTATTGAAAATTATCTGGTTCATGCATTGGCTAAAAATGCACAATTAAAAGCTTACTTTATGCTCCATGACTAAAAAATAAAATAGCATAACGAACTAAGAATATATACAAGACATAATATAGAATACAAAAGAAACTGAGAAATTGAGAGAAAATCTCAATCTCTCTTATGGAACCATGTACAAACCAGCTTATTGATTCCGCAATGTACAATATAATGTTTTATGGAATGTAGAATATGAAAGAAATAAAATGGCACAAAAGTGAAGAATGTGTAACTATATAATCCATATAAGTATACTATGAATACAAAATAAACAAATTATTACCGAATAAATTTGATCGGTTTTGCCAATTTGGTTGAACAATATTTTTTACTATTTGACCGAGATATACAAATTCCAAGTAAAAATGCTAGTATGTCAAAAGTGAAAATGTATTTCATTTTCTTCGATATTTCTTACTACTACAAGTAATAAGTTTGAGTAAAATATACTGAAACCCACAAAGACATAATAAATATATACTTTATTAGCCATATAATAATAAACAAATCTATTCAGCAATATACAACACCATAGAATGTTAAAATAACAATGACAGATATGGAAAAATAACTTTTTACCCCATATAAATTTTATTAATGAACGTGCAAAGAGCCGATGTGTTAACATACGCATATAACACATAATTGTGCTGCCAATTAATGGTTAGAAACGAGACAAGCATAAATTCTATAACACACGGCCAAAATTCTATAAAAAAATAATATTCCATAAAGGACAAAATTAGTTTTTAATAAAGGAGTACTATGGTCACTGCCAATAAATAACATTACAAACCCAAAAAAAAAAAAAATTACAATTTTTTGCGCAATAGATAGAAGACATGAAAAACAAGCATTTCATCGTATAAATGCAAAGGTTTTAATCTTGCAAAATTATCAAACTCATAGCCAAAATAAAGTTTTTATATAATGAAATTACATCAAATGGACATATAGATATGACCATAAAATAACCAAAAATATAAAAATCAATATGCATATAAGATGGTAGAAAGCAAAATGATTACTATCAATAAGATAAAAACTGAATTGTTAATCTCACCATAACAACAAAAATATTTATATTTCTATATAATATGTCAAACATATATTTAACAAAAATAAAATCTAGCATGTATCAATATTCATAATTATAGAGATATAGAGAATGTGCTTACCTTTATATTAACAATTTATTAGTGTAACCTCAACACTAACAAGTTGATAATTCACCAAAAAAAAAAAAAAAACACTAACAAGTTGATAACCTCACTGCAACCAAAAGTTAAATTGATAAAGACTCGTGCTGATAATGTATTATAAAACTAACTAAACTTGAATAAGAACACAAAATATATAAAATATAGAACATAAAGATAATAGAAAATAGATGGAAAAATATCTTCTTATGTATATCTATATCCTTCATTACATAGCCATTATATACATATATAGACTCATATGTATCGTAAGTTATAATTATACAGATGACCAATAATGATAAAAATTACTACAATATATGAAGTTACATAGATGACAGAAGTTATACATATATATATATAAATAATAATTAAATATTAAAAATTTCATTGTATTGATGAGCATTCATAATATTCTTTTCAAAGAAAACAAATTAAATGTTTAAAAACTAGAGATACTGATGGGATGCAATTTATATATATTTTATATACCTTAATACTTGATTTGAGCATGTTTTATTCACTTAAAATGGATTAATTTAGATTTTTCTATGTTTTAGGTGGATTTGAGCATAAAGGGATGAAAAATGAAGAAACAGTGGCAAAAAATCGTAATTAAACAGAAAAACTGAATAAGCAGTGGCAAAACCGTGATTAATTGAACGTTGGCAGCAAAACAGTGCAGCCCAGGTGCAATGCCAGGCGTCTGGATGGGCGCGAATTTGAGCGTTTAGGCTCGTTTTTGTGACTTTTTAGCCATAGGTTTTAGTATAAATATGTTTTATCATTATTGTAAAGAGGATAGCCGTTTTTAGAACAAAAACAACAAATAGAGAGATTTCTAACAATTATGAGTAGCTAAATCATTCTCTTGGGTAAGAGTATCGTTCATTGCTAAAGTATAAAGTGTGAGACTTGATTTATAAGTTTTAATTCAATTTTAATTATTCAATTTGTGTTCTTCCAATTTATTTGTTTATTATTCAATTCTCTTTTGATTATAATTTGGATCCGTTATAATTATTTGTGGATTGAGTATTTGCTAATTAGGAATTCAATCGTATTGAATGTTCTATGTTTAGTAGCACTTTGATTTTAATAATTGCATGCTAAGCTTTTGTTAATTTCTTAGGAGAATGCATAATAGATTAAAGTTTTACAACATTTGTAGAACTTGTTTATTGTTGGTTGTTATTGTTCTTAATGATGTTCTGATTTGATTTAGATCACGTTGGTTTAGATATTTCAGAATTAGGATTAATTTACGATCGTATCTGAATTAATTAATTGTGAGAGTTAGAATAAAATTGGCCGTGCTATTTTATTCAATCCAACATTGAATGATTATTTTTGGATATATTTTTGTCTATGATCACCTGTTCTTTAGTAATTGAAGATACTCTGACCCAAAGTTTTCTCTAATTGTTAGTTTCAATATTTATTAATTTGTTTGCTTTAATAATTGAACTTCCCAACATAAAATCCCCCTTTTGTCTTTTTTAATTGTACTTTAATTGGAATAGATTGAGTTTGATTATCAGTCTGTGTGGAATCGACCTGAATTTGCCGCTACTACAATAGTGTTTAAATTCAGTAATTAATTTTGGTGTTTCCGACACGCATCAAGATATTGTCACTATTTTTTCAATCATATCTTGCTAACCTCTCGGGGATTGAATTATACTGCTCCAAGTCGTAGTAAACAAGCAAGACTTTAGAAAATGATGCTTATTTTTGGTAGAAAGACTGGCAAAATGATGACATGATTGAGGTCGTTTAAAGTTGATAGGAAAGTGAGTGGCCAAGTGGGAAATGAGGGAAGGAGGACTTGACCATGCACAATAAATATCTTCTTTTTCCCTAAGAGTTACTTCTTGATTGAATTTTAGTGCTCCAAGACCAATCAAGAATTTGAAAATGATGCATCTATGCATACCCACTTTCCGCTATATGTCCAAAATTATATAATCACACTTGTGTATGTAGTCGTGTACATATTGACCATTATTATCTGTGTATTTTCCACAGAAAGACTTTGGAAAGTGATATATGCACATAATATGTACTTCCCACATAAAGACTTGGAAAAATGTCGCGTAAAGACTTTAGGAAAATTGGTTGAAGGGGTAGACCAAGTGCAGGTCTTGATACTAAGTGAAATATCAAGGATATTTTATATACTCAATTAGGAAGCAAGAAAAGTCTATATGACCACCTACTTTAGCACTTGAGGTATTCAAGTGAGCCCTCGCGGATTCTGTATCTTGAATACGAAACCGCAATGACAATTCCACTCATGAGCAGCGTTTCATGGATTTTGTTGATCCCCATACTTATACAGATGACCAATAATGATAACAATTACTACAATATATGAAGTTATATAGGTTACAAGAGTTATACATATATATATATATATAAATAATAATTAAATATTGAGAGTTTCATTGTATTGATAAGCATTCATAATAAAAACCAGCTTATCAAAGAAAACAAATGTTTAAAAACTAGAGATACTTTCACTATTTTTACAGTCATATCTTGCTAACCTCTCGGGGGTTGAATTATACTGTTCCAAGTCGTAGTAAACAAGCAAGACTTTAGAAAATGATGCTTATTTTTTGTAGAAAAACTGGCAAAATGATGACATGATTGAGGTCGTTTAAAGTTGATAGGAAAGTGAGTGGCCAAGTGGGAAATCAGGGAAGGAGGACTTGACTATGAACAATAAATATCTTCTTTTTGTGCCTACTTTCCAATTAAGAGTCATCTAAAATATAAATGAAAATACTATTCGTCATGGTTTAAAAATATAAAATACTAACAAAATATTTTGCTGAACATTGATATTTACAAAAGTAAATAAAATAAACAACATAAACAGAGAAGGGAAAAAAAAGTAATAATCAATGCTAAATTGGTAACACTGTTTTCCTTCCGAACATCCAAAGCCATTTGCAAGAGAATAAATGTTAAACTGAATTTTAAAATTAACAATCTAGAATCACTTAACAGAAAGAGAAAGTCCTTCAAAATTTCCTAAGCAAAAAAGTGTCTTGATAGGAATGAACACAGAGAAAGTAAATAATTTTTCTCATAAAGAAAAATTGAAGCAAAAGCAGGACATGCCGAAAAAATATATATATATATTAAGAAAACTGATCATTTGGGATCTGCGTTCAGTTTTTTATTTTTCCTAAGAGTCTCTTCTTGATTGAATTTTAGTGCTCCAAGACCAATCAAGAAGTTGAAAAATGATGTATCTATACATACCCACTTTCTGCTATAGGTCCAAAATTATATAATCAGACTTGTGTATGTAGTCGTGTACGTATTGACCATTATCATCTGTATATTTTCCACAGAAAGACTTTGGAAAGTGACACATGCACATAATACGTACTTTTCACGTAAAGACGTAGAAAAATGACGCGTAAAGACTTTAGGAAAATTGGTGAAGGGGGAGACCAAGGGCAGGTCTTGATATTAAGTGAAATATGTAGGATATTTATGTACTTAGGAAGCAAGAAAAGTCTTGGAAATGGTGAAGAAAAAATCTATCAGACCACCTACTTTCGCATGTATAAATAAAAGTGGTTACTTGTTTGTTTAGTACTTCAAGTGAGCCCTCGCGGATTCTGTATCTTGAATACGAAACCGCAATGACAATTCCACTCATTAGCAGCGTTTCATGGATTTTGTTGATCACCATACTTTCCATTTACTCATCTTTACTATTCGGCCATCATCATGTTGCTGTGAGTGGCCAATGTCTTAGCCATCAACGATCTCTGCTGCTCCAACTCAAGCACAGCCTCATTTTCGACACAGCCACTTCCAAAATTCTGGTGCATTGGAATCAAAGCTCCGACTGCTGCAGCTGGCCAGGTGTAAGCTGTGAATCTCAAGGTGGACGTGTCATTGGTCTCAAATTGAGCAGCGAATCCATTTCGGGTGGGATTGACAATTCTACCCTTTTCGATCTCGCTTATCTCCAGAGCTTGGATTTGTCTCTTAATAACTTCGGCTTAAACTTTCCACTTCCGTCAAGGATAGGCAACCTCACAACTTTGAGGTATCTGAATTTCTTAAATGCTGGCTTTCAGGGACAAATCCCGAAAGAGATATCAAGCCTCTCAAGGTTGGTCACTCTTGACTTATCTTGCGATTATTTTGAGAATTCCCTTGAGATCCCAAGTTTGAGAATGGTGGTTGAAAACCTCACCAAACTTGAAGAACTATACCTTGATGGTGTCAATATATCAGCACCTGGGAATGAGTGGGGTATGGCCTTATCATCTTCACTGCCTAATCTGCGAGTTTTGAGCTTGACACATTGTTCTCTTTCCGGCCCCATTCATCACTCGCTTGCGAAGCTGAAATCTTCATTATCAATTATACGACTGGATTACAATTACGATTTGTCTTCTCGAGTTCCAGAATTCTTGGCGAATTTCTCAAGCTTGACTTCCTTGTCTCTCAGCCGTTGCAGCTTGCATGGAACGGTTCCTAAAGAGATATTTCAGGTACAAACACTGAGGACTCTTGACTTATCCTTCAATGAATTGCTGCAGGTTTCTTTGCCAGATGAGTTAGTATCCATTGATAGTCATCTTCAAAGTCTGGTGTTATCCGTCACAAATTCAGGCGCAGGTGGGAGATTACCTGCTTCTATTGGTAACCTTGTGCACTTGTCAACATTAGATGTTGGTGGTTGTAATTTCAGCGGACCACTTCCCAAGTCAATCACAAACCTCACCAAACTTGTTCATCTTGATTTATCAGATAACAGCTTCACTGGAACTCTTCCAGATTCTATAGCAAACCTCACCCAACTCATTGATCTTGATTTATCAAGTAACGACTTCACTGGTCCAATCCCATCTTTTCATATGTTCAAGAATTTGACCACAATAAACCTCTCCGATAATCGCTTGGCGGGTCCAATTCCTCAGTGGGAAGGCCTTTCTAACCTTGTCAATGTTAAGTTGAAGAATAATTCCCTCAGTGGAAACATCCCTCCATCTCTGTTTGCCCTTCCATCACTCGAAATGATTGACCTTTCGGACAATCAATTCAGTGGTCAGCTTCTTGAATTTCCAAATGCAACTTCCTCAATGTTACATAGAATTGATTTGAGCAGCAACAAACTTCAAGGTACTATTCCCATGTCATTCTTCAAACTCAGAAAACTTGAATATCTCTATCTCTCTTCCAACAGATTCAATAGTACCGTAGAGCTCGATATGACTCAAGGCCCTTCCAATCTCTATTCTCTCGACCTTTCCTATAACGATTTATCATTATTCGTCAGTACAAGCGGTAATAATGATTCTAATTTCTCGTATTTTCCTCGCTTGGGATTTTTAAACCTTGCTTCTTGCAAACTTGGAGTCTTTCCACATCTGATTAAGAACCTTCCAGAGCTGTATTATTTGGACCTTTCAAACAACCAAATTTATGGGGAGTTACCTAGTTGGGTTCGTAGAGTCGACAGATCCCTGAATCTTTCACATAATGAGCTGGTTGGCATGATAGACGGATACCTTGATCTTAGTTTTAACCAGTTCCAAGGGAGGATTCCCATTCTACCTCCCAGTGCTTCCTACATAGATTTGTCTAGCAACAATTTTACATCTTCCATTCCATCTGACATTGGTCTACACCTTAGTCATACTTATTATTTATCCCTCTCAAACAATGGCCTGACTGGAGTTATACCTGAATCGATATGCAATGCGAGTGACATAGAAATACTTGAACTCTTCAACAACAATCTGAATGGCAGAATACCGAGGTGTATTCTTGCACTGGGTCAGACCAGAGTGGTGAATCTTCGAGGGAACAGCTTGAGTGGCCCAATTCCTGATGCATTTCCTTTTTATTGCAATTTAAGGATCCTAGATGTGAATGGAAACTCACTGACAGATAGGATTCCGAAATCTCTGGGGAACTGCGGTTATTTGGAACTTTTGAACATTGGGAACAATCAAATGGTGGGAACTTTTCCATTAGTGTTGAAAAATATATCCACCTTGCGTGTCCTTGTTTTGCGATCAAACAAATTCCGCGGTCGCATTACATGTCCAGACAGCATTGGTGATTGGCCAGTGATTCAAATTGTGAGTGTAGCTTCCAACAATTTTAATGGTGAACTACCATTCGAATGCTTAACGAAATGGCATGCAATGATGGTTGTAGAAGGTGATGCCCAATCACCACCCAGCAACCAAAATCTTAATTCAACGGGAAATTATGACAATAAAGATGCAGTGACAGTTACCAATAAAGGTCTAGAGATGGAGCTCGTAAAGATACAAAAGGGATTCACCTGCATTGACTTCTCAAGCAACAACTTCCAAGGCAAAATACCAAAGGAGCTAGGACAACTTAGATCTCTCATTGTGCTTAATTTGTCCAATAATGCTCTCAGCGGCCAAATCCCATCATCTTTTGGCGACTTGAAGCAACTCGAGTCTTTGGACCTCTCGAGGAACCGTTTGAATGGGGAAATTCCAGCTTCACTTTCAAACTTGAATTTCCTTTCATTCCTGAATCTATCATATAATCAACTTGTTGGGAGGATCCCAAAGGGTACTCAAATTCAATCATTTTCGGCAGATTGTTTTCGAGGCAATGAAGGACTGTGGGGGACTCCTTTGATGCCAGATAGCACAAATAATGTTCCTGAAACACCTCACGAAGCCAAGCATTCAAACTCTGGCAGTGAGATCAAATGGGATCTTATAGGTGTTGAAGTCGGATTCATTGTTGGGTTTGGAACTGTGATTGGACCATTAGTGTTTTCCATCAGATGGAGGAAATACTATTATGATCGTGTTGAGGACATTGCACTCAGTATCTTACCGCATATTATTTTAAGGAAATGGTTGTCGTGGAAGATGGGAATGCGAAAATAATAGGCAGAGGACTCAGTGATGGTGGCAAAAAGAGCAGTTTGTGTGGAGGGTGTAGAAAGGTAAGCAATCCAAATTTTGTTGTTTTCTGTATTACTTTCCTTTTTATATATATTTATATTGCAAGTATGTATGTATTTATCGTTGGAAGAGAATTGCTAGCCTCTTCCCCTGTTATTACTAGTAATATTGTAATGAGATACAAGTAATACATAAGTACTTCATGTAAGCTTTATTTATTTATTTATTTTTCCTAGAATTGCTAGCCTCTTCCCCTGTTATTACTAGTAATATTGTAATGAGCTACAAGTAATACATAAGTACTTCATGAAAGCTTTATTTATTTATTTATTTTTCCTATAATTTTTAGTTCATCTAGTTCAGGTGGAAGAAGCTTCTTATTTTATTCAAAAATCCAACCTGTATCTAATTCATAATCTTTAACCTTTGTCTTAAAAAGTAGCTTCGAGAATTATTGATGCGGTAACTGTAATTGGGAGAGAAAAGAGGGTATAATTGAGCATTCCCTTTATACACTGTGCTGATAAGTGTGTCCCGGAATGATGAATTGTAGCCTGGGTCTTTCGCTGATACTCCAAACTCGTCAAACACAACTGGCATTCCTAGATATTCCTCTGCATCATTTATGTGAGCTTCAATCCATGATTT